>LPNX010523555.1:82206-191704 GCA_001517045.1 Pseudotsuga menziesii | reverse complement strand
TCTCTTTTTGCTAGATGAGGAAGGAGATTCTGTTTGGGCTTGAGGAGAGATGGCTCTCCTCTTTCTTTTGCTGGTTTTGGGAGTACTGCTCTTTTCGCCTTTACCCTATTCAACCGCCTCTTCATTTGCAAGCTCTGTAGGGAACTCATGCCAAAACAAGAAATAGTTCCAGTCTATACCCCTTTTCTTCAACAACTCCTTGATTATCAAAGTTACGAGACCCTGGTGGGAGATTCTGCTTGCTACCTTGCTCGGTCTAGCCTGGACTTGCTTTGCCATTTTTGTTAGGGTTTTGTGAAAGAAAAATGGCAGATTTATACTTACCCTTCCTGTGAAGTGATTTAATAACTTAAAATGGTAATGCAGCACCCTGTGATATCGGCCTTCACAGGTTATGTAAACGAAAATGGCCTTTAACAAAGTTTGCCATTGTGGTTCGAGGAAAGTGATGGGAAAATCTCTTCTCTGAATGGTCTCCTTATGAGCTGGTAGAAGATATGACCTGAATTCAATGTCTGAGGCCTTAGTGGTCTTAAACCAACTTTGCCCTGTCTTGGGGAGGCCTGTACACTCAGCTATGGCTGCCTCGTCCACATGAAACTCTTCTTGGCCAAACTTTACTGTCCTTCCGTTGTAACTCAGAGCGAAAGCTTCGGCGAGTGGCTGGTTAAAACTGGTGAGCCTTTCACAATAATCAAACACTTGCGCGGTTTTGAAGAACTCTGCTACTTGTGGGTGAGACTCGAGGTACCACACCCCATCGAGCTCTGTTCTGAGTGGCAGACCTGTTTTGGCCATGAGCCGAACCTTTGTAAAGAGGCCCCGTGATGAGGATTTGTTTTGATGAAAAAGAACTCCTGGATCGAACCAGAACTCCAACTGCGCGATAACATAACAAGGATCCTCGGGCCTGCTTGCAATGCTTAAAACATGAGATACCCATTGAATGAGCTCAGCAGGTAATCGCCTATGAAATCACCCAACTTCGTGTGAAATGATGATTCGATCAGCTTCACATGATCTTCAGATGCCTTACATTATGATCCCCTGGGTGAATGATGGATCGATCAGCTTCGAATGATCTGGGGCTATGCATCATATTTTGAAACCCCTGCGTAATCTTGCGTAGTTAATGATATGGTGTTTCACAACTTGCTTTCAGCAGTAAAACGACATTAAACTTCATGATGGTCGTGTGAGACACGTTTTGATCTTCTCCTTGGCGGCAAAACCCACAGGCTCATTTGATGTGAAGCTTGAGTACGGACACGTGCTCTCTTTTTAATTTTTTAATGAGACGCCTTTTTGGCAGCTAACATAACTTAGCTTAATCCTTCTAGTTGCCAAGACTGGGCTCTTTTGGCAGCTAATGTGAATTTGAACCTTAGCTTGATTCTCCCGGCTGCCAGAACTGAGGTCTTTTGGTAGCGAACCTAGCCTCTACAAAACAGAGTTAACTACCACAAGCTGTCTTTTCAAAATTTTGAAATTAAGACTCAATAACATTGATTTTTGACTTAGTAATGAGAACAAGGATCTCATTATTGACTCTAGAAAATTTTTTAAAAATAAAATTTTGGACTCAAACCTATCACCTAAAATAATAGAAAACAGACTGGTTATTTTAGGAGATAACAATAGGAATAAAATAATTATCTTTATTGTTGATCAATCCAATTGTAACAATTAAATAATGTGCAAATGATATCTAAATCATAGAGAAACAAGACATGAATTATTCCCTTGAATCAGCTGTAACAACAATGTGTAGACAAGACAAGATTGTATATCTATCAACTATTCATAATAGGGGTTGATTGTCAAGGTTTATAGGAGGGAATATAGGAGAAAATCCTGACTGTATCTAACAATAAAACCCTTACTGCAATTTATTGATTGTACCTATCAATAAAAACCTAACTAGAAAATGAGTTAATGGATTAAATGAAAGAAAATGACTTACCGAAGAAATCTCTATGGGAAAATAATATACTAGAAGCTACCTTATCCTATGCTTCAACTGATGCCTTAGTAGACCTTCACCTTTTCTTGTGGGTCTCGATATCATTCTGCCAATGTCCCTCTCCGTATCTTTTGGAGAATAAGGGGGTGGACAGTATTGAGGATAGAAAACCCCAAAATATAGGATACCATTAAAATTGAGCTAAAGCTCGACACCCACCCAATAAAAATAAAACTGTAGGAAGCACCCGGACTATAAAAATTGTTTCAAACAAGAAATTAAAATGTTTATGGTGTAACTTAAGGGTTTCTCCATGTTCAAAACCTAATTTTTTTGTTGCGTCAAGGAAGGGGTTCACTGAATGAACAAGAGATGCCTCCTATGCAACCTTCAAACCTCCTCAGCAACCTTTGAACCTCCTCTGCGACCTCGGGCCTAGTTTGTGGGCGAGGTAAGTGAAAAAACTCCTCTGTAACCTTGGCAACACCTATGTGACCTCAGGTGTAGTTCATGGGTGAGGTAAGTGAATGATGTAAAACAAAATTGTTGCGAAAGGGGGGGAGGTAAGATGGATATTTTTAATTGTTTGTTGTTTTTTAATGTTTATTTTTTTTGTTTATTATTTATATTTATTATTTTAAATGTTTATTATATTTTAATGTTTATTATTACTTTAATTCTTTTTTATTTTAATGTTTATTTTTTTAATGTGATTTATTACGTTTACTTGAATCCAAGAAATCCACTACACCCCTTCGTGAAAGGATAAATCCAGGGACTTATTCCAGCAGCACGAAGGTAAGGTAGCGAAAAGTGATGACATCAATACTTATGATAATCATCTTAATCATCATCATCATAATTATGAGAATCATTTTCATCATCATCATCATCATAAGCATTGTCATTGTCATCATCAATGATCATCACCATTGTCATAAACAACACCGTTATCATTGTCGTCATTGTCATCATCGTTATAAACAACACCATTGACATCATCATCATCGCTAGTGAAAGTATAGTTGTCGTCATATTCAGCAATATTATCATGATAATTGTCCTTATGGCCATCATCGTCATCATAGAGAACATCATTGTCGATAGACCCTTTCTTGAAAACAATTTGTCATGAGTGTAATATGGTGACCATTTCAAAGTTTGACACACATAGGATGCTTAATAAAGTCCACTATAAAGAATAATTGAGACAAGCATAAGTAAGTAATAAGGTTAGATGGAATTCATTGTATAATACAATTTATTTCTTACAAAACTTTAAATCTTGAAAATGTGTAAAATTCAATTAATTACAACCTTGATAAATAGGAAATTAAACATGAAATTGTTCTTGTCTTATTATTATTTTAAAAATGTCTTCTAACATAGAAACCATTTTGTTAAACAATTAGGCTTATTCAATAGATCCTAGAGTGGGTAGTTACAAATTATGGATTACATGTGTTAATGCACACATAAACGAAGATAGTACATGATGAACATAGCTCCTATGATATCTCTCCATATCAATTATGTCATGGTTCTCATCTATCACTAGTTCATTTGAACATTTTTGCCACAACAAATCGTCGCTAGGATGAACAAGATGATGATGATTGCTATTATTCTAATGAGTATGACCATGATGATGAAGATGATAAGATTGATGACGATGATGATGATGATGATAACATTGATGACGATGATGATTATAACATTAACGATGGTGAGGCTCAGGATGAGGATGAGCTTGATTATGGTGTTGATGATGACGATGAGGAGCATGAAGATGATGATGATGATTATTATTATTATTATGATATCATTGATGATGATTAATATGAAGATGATGATGGTGATGATGATGGTGATGATGATGATGGTGATGATGATGATGATGGTGATGATGATGATGATTGTTATTATTCTAATGAGTATGAACATGATGGCGATGATGAAGATGATGACGATGATGATTATAACAATGACGTTGATCAGGCTAAGTATGAGAATGAGGTTGATTATGATGTCGATGATGACGATGATGAAGATGGTAATGATGGTGATGAGGATGATGATGAGGATGAGGATGAGATTTATTATGATATTGATGATTATGATGATGAAGATAGTAATGTTGATGAGGATGATGAGGATGATGAGGATGATGATGATGATGATTATGATACCATTGATGATCATAAATATGAAGATGGTGATGGTTGTGATTATTCTAATGAGGATGAAATGATGATGATGATGGTTTCTATTATTCTAATGAGTATGAACATGATCATGATGATGGTTTCTATTATTCATCATCAATATCATCATCAAAAACTTCTTCATCTGGTCCAAAATCACTATCATTGAAAGGACCACTCATATCAGCATCATCATCAATGCCATTTTCGGTTATATATTCATAATCAATATCATAAACGAGTTTAAAATGATCTTCTACATCATTTGAATGATCAAATTCTTGATCATATTCTTCATCTAACACATCTGCGGCAGCCAACTACTCTCGATCTACATCACCTTCTTCTTCGACATTGTCTTCTTCCTTTAGTAAATAATACTTGACCAGTATTCCTCTTGGTTCATATTTAACAATGTATGACCAACCTACTTTACCTAGCACATGTGAGTAAAAGACTTGCTCACATTGAATTGGAAGAACATAAGGCTATGTACCTAGTGATGCCAACCCATAACTTCAATAGCTCATTGATAAGAAGCTCAATATATACATTCATATATTTAACTTGGTACTTAACTAATTTATTTAACAATATATGATGCTATTCAGTTATATGTTTCCCAATATATAAAAGTTTTTCTCATGCATCAATGAAACAAATAAATGAAATAATATGATTACTTTCAAAAAATACCTCGATTAATCATTTCCAACATTGTTTGTTCTCTCTTTATAGACATCCAAGGAGGAAGGTTATTGATTATGATGAAAATAGGCCACACTAAGTAAGTAAGACGAAGCTCTCCAAATGGATTGAAACCATCAGCTTCCAATGAAAGTTAAATATTACGAGGTTCATCTTTAAAAATTGGTCATTTTCTTTCGATGTTCTTCAATGCAGAACCATTTGCAGGCATGCAAAGAGCACCATCTTCACTTCTCTTCTTTGCATGGTAATCCATAAATGGTGCTATACTTTGGCACTTTAATAGTCATTGGAAATGTGGAATTATGGGAATATAAGGAAGAACTTTGCGAGGACCCTTTTTTGCTACTTGATTAGTTCAATATCTACTAATTTCACATTGTGGGAATTTGCTTTCTGATGAATATTTTCCATAATATATAATATTATCATTAGGACATGCATCAATAGCTTGATAGTCCATTCCAATTTCTTTGAGAATCAAGAATACCTCTCAACAATTGCATGGTAAATTATTTGATGGTGGTAATATAAATTCACCCAATAGTCTACAACATTGACAAAAAAATGAAATGTAAATGATATAAATCATAGATATTGCTTATCCCTAATTTATGAATTAATTAACACTAAAAATAGAGGAAAATAGTGAAATTTCCAATATACCATGTGAAGATGCAATTAATACATTACATACTTTAGGATATGTGTGAAACAAGTGTTTGAAATACAATTCAAAATTTTCAAGTTCACCAACAACAATATAGAAGATAGAATATTTTTTGTTGAGTCTTCATAAAGAGGTTCTTGGGACTTCTCGAGTAGAGGAACATCATGAATATCATGGAGGTTTTTCTCATCCAATGGATCAAATGTGTCTTTGATCAATCTATTTATCTCATCTTTGTCATTTATATCAATATTGTAATCTATGTCCATAGGATCATTAAGAACTTCATCTTCAATATTATGAAATCCATGTTCATCACCTTGTAAACTAGTATTTCTACTATAATTATGTGGCAAATAGATCTCTGGCGGTTGACATTTAGGGGACATTTTCTTTATAATTACAAACAATGTAATAAAATTAGTGTAAAATATACAACACATAAATTTTAAATGATAAAACATTTTCTGAATACATGATCAGTACTATTACAAGAAGTACATTATCTAATGAATAACATCTTACCAAGGGACAATATTCAAACCCCCCTTCAACATGCCCCTTCTCCTTACAAAGTTTCTTGGCACTTTTTCTTATACTTCTTCTCATTCGCAAACCCCTGCAATCATTGCAAGGGAACACTTTCCATCGCCCTTTGCCTCCAATGCTTCCTTAAACATAGGATACCTCTTATTATTTTCTTCCCAAGTATATTTCTTTGACATTCTAATAGCATAGAAGACCGAAAAAAAACTCAATCAATGTATAATTAAATTAAAAAAAAAATTCAAAGCGGTTCACCATGGAAGCCCAATTTTACACCATGTCTATGTCCACTTGGGAAAATATCTTATACTCACTAGGAACGTATACATGAACTTGGGAATCATTAATCACGATAAATGGCTCACCAGCCTAATATTTCATTACATACAAGGGCTCCCAAGGAGCAAATGTCCCCGGAGAGATTCAAACCCCTGTGGGGATTGCAACAACCAAATCTCCCAACCACCTGAGCCACGCCCAATCATACAATGCATGCCATGTGATTCCAATTCACAAGCTTCTCCATGTGGGTTCCTATTTATTTTCTCTTCTTACCAACAATATCCCACATTCATTTCATAGTTTCAATTCCAACAATATTTATGAGTGGCAAGATATAGACATATTGAACAAATACAAGAGGTATCGGGCATGTGGAAAATAAATGTTAGCTCAATAATGCATGAAATTATCATTAATCCTTGATTAAGCATAGCATTAAAGAGATGATGCACATTGATAGTGCAATAATTTTACACAATTGTACAAGAAATGAATTATGATCGATGTCACATGATCATGCCTTCCATAAGCAACATAAAAAACAATTTCTTGTAGTTTGATCCCATGAAAAACTCATTTTTATTGCAGTGAAACTTTTTAAATATTGATGTCAGAACACAACATATTTGCATCCGTGAATATAGTTTTTCCTAGCTAAATTAAAGTTTACCATTTATCCATGAAGAACACAAGTATTCCCCAAAATATATTTTTAAATAGGGCCCCGTGTTTGGACACATAGATATGATAGTACACAAAAAAAACAAGAAATACAAGATTCCAAAGGATCTAAAAACAATTTCCAGGATTGTAGGGATAGGTTGAACAAATATTTTAATAACACCTTGCAAATTCCAGTCTTTATGCTATTCATGCATCAAGTTATGATAGAAAAGATAGTCCCAATTCCTTGAGTTTTTGGCCACTTACAAGAATGTCACATAATGAGATTAATCAAAAGGAAAGTGATTAAACCAATCAAGGGAGGAGGCAAAGTCACTAGTGATATAAGATTGTGTGTATGACTACTTGAGAACATTCTAGCCAAAGATGTGCCACAAACTGAAATTAATAGATAATCATTGAGGGAGAGTGCATTTAGGTCTTTGATTCTCACTCCAAAAATATTAAGGTGGGGCTGCAATTTACATGACTTGGGGAGTTGTTAAGGGAAAAAACTATTATATGGTAGAAATAAGTTTTTCAATGAGAAATAAGATTCTCAATGAGGAACTTCAAAAAAATTATGAAGGATTGGTGGATAAATAAGAAATGCTTCAATACTAGAAGATTGGGTGTATATTCACTAAAACTTACAAGAACAACCTATACAATAGAAATAACTTTAATAAGTAAGCTATATGAAGAACAAGGCTCGACACAAACTAAGTCTTAGTCCCATTGTTTTACAAAGTAAAAAGGGTTGGAATAGTATTCAAATAGGCCTCCAATTTTATCACTTTCACTATATCAAGTAACATCCAAAGCTAAGTATGTAGCCATGAGAATCCCTCCAACATTTTACATGCCATCATACTTAGTAGGCATCTCATGTTTCATAAACAATTTCATAGAGATAGGATGGAAGTGTTGGAACAATGGAAAGCCCATTCCATTCTTGTATACCCATGGATTTTATAGGAGCAAAAATTCAAGATCCACTATGCCAAAATTTTTGAGCATTTAATGTCCTCTATGCATAACTTGATTTGATGTGATCTTGATAAATGCATGACATATAAGGATATATAGACCATCAATGAAACCACTCAATGGAATGGTACTAAAACAGGATCATACATAAGGATATTTAAGGCCACTACGGTCCTCCATTTACTACTATAGTTTATCCCAAATAAAGTTTCCCTTCCATAAGTAGCATACCAATCATTTTTCAATTAAGTGGTACCAACTCTCCCATGAGAAAAAAAAGGAATATGATCTCAATTACCATTTTACATAGGATCTTATGGCATTGACATTGAAGGATGGAAAGGAATAAGGTGAATCCTTAGTTTCATTTGAGTTTGGAGAAGAAAGGTTCAAGAGACATGATCCCCTCAATGTGACAGCTTACCACTGCTAATCCAGTGGATAAAAATTACAGGATATCAAAACAAAGTGTGGTAGAAAGATGTATTAAAGATAATTAATAAAGACAAAGTGTGGTAGGAAGATGTATTAAAAATTATTAATAAAGTAGAAATATATGAAAAAAGAGAAAGTTGAAAATCAAGGAATGGAAATAATAATAAAAAATACAAGAAAGAATAAAAATAGTTGAAATGGAGAGAGAAAACAACATAAGAAGATCGAATTAAACATAATTGAAGTATGATACACTTATTAACAAGTGAAAAGAATGAGACAAGAAGTAGAGACAAAAATAAATTTTGACCAAGACTTTCTCAAAACTTTAAACCATAGAGAATAAGTGAGAAACAATAAATAGAAGCTCCAGGATAAGAAGAGAATAAATTTTATTAAGAAGTTTGTAGTATTGGATAAATAAACATAGAAATGTCCAATAGATAAGTATCACTTGAACCTTCTGTGGTATCCATCCATGGAGGTCACTTTCCTCTGAACTAGGTTTGGGAAGATTCAACCCCTCCAAATCAAAAGAAGTTGCACTCTTGGATTCTTTCATCAATAAAAAGATAGCTAGTAAGATAAACATAGAGAAATATAAAATAGTCAAGAATTTTAGAGCTGCAATGATCACCAAAAAGAGGTTGATCTAGTTGCCACAACCTTTGTGAGGGTTGTTTGCACTGAAGCTATTGAATTTAATATTATCAATATGGTTGAGGAGATCAAAGAATACAAGAATATCATAAGACCTGTGAAGAATTAGGTGTCCGATTATAAGGTAGATTTAGGTAGACTTGACTAGTTTGTCTAAGAGTTAAAATCCTATAATTTGAAATACAATAGTATACTACCCAACTCTTATTTTTTGTTAATATTATTAAAGATAAAACTGTGATATATCATGGAATCCAAATGGGGTTGGGCAAACTTAAAAAGTGGCAAGAAAAACGAAGAGATGCTCCAATCATCTACCTAGATATCAACGCAACTAAATAGCTACATGGCAAATGGAACTAAATAGCTCTGGCAAATTGTCCATCAACAAGTGCATTTTTGATAGAGATGTTACTACAAAAATAAAATTCCATCTACTGCACCATCCCAGCTAATAGAATAACAACTATCACTTTTTCCCTTACTCGATAAAATGAGTGCACCAACTGGCAATTCCCCAAATCTATTTAACTCATTCCCACTTAAACACCACATCAGTTCTGGGTGTGATATTTGTGATATTGATGGATATCTCTACAGTCAGCAATTGCTATTAGAATGTTCTTTGATAGAGATGTTACTACAAAAATAAAATTCCATCTACTTCCCAGCTAATAGAATAACAACTATCTCTTTTTCCCTTACTCGATAAAATGAGTGCACCAACTCGCAATTCTCCGAATCTATTTAACTCATTCCCACTTAAACACCACATCAGTTTTGGGTGTGATATTTGTGATATTAATGGATATCTCTAGAGTCAGCAATTGCTTTTAGAATGTTCTTTTTCCCATAAATCCTTTGTGAATCATTTTGCAAACTTTTAAAACCCAATAAAAACATAAAACAGTAAATTAACAAGCCAACGTAAAACTCGATTACAGAAACAAAGAAACAAAACCCAAAGACTCTGAACGATAAATTCTAAGAATAAACATGATTGGGATTAGAAATTGTTCATTTAACACTAAAATAAGAATTCTTCAACTCTCTAATTCTAAAAGAAATTGGTCTCTGTTAACTCTACAATTCATGTAGCATCACAAAGAAGCTGCCACAGCCATCAACATTAATTTTCCTATACGGTTTCTCTTACTCGATTACACCATCAAAACAAATTTGGGTTGGTTCAACTCATTTACACCAACAATGAAACGAAACTAGAAGACTATGAACAAGAAATTCTGAAATTGAGAATAAAAATTTCTCTTTTTAACGCTAACCTAAAAATACTTATAGCATCACAAAGAATGAATCATACTAATAAACACAAATTTCTAAAACTGTTTTAGAAAGATGCATTCATAATTTGCTCTATAAAAAAATAGACAGAACAATAGAGCTTCATGATATTGGTTTGCCTCGTGTAATAGATTAAGTTTTCATTATTATTTTCTTGTATAATTTAGCAGTGGATTTTTGAAATTCCAAATAACAGCTGAAAAACTTACATAATTTAAATGTTAAAAGTGCTGAATGTACTTCTATACTTGAAAAACTAACTTAGACTAGCATTAACAAGTTTAGTCTCCTTCATCTTGGCTTTTCAACATTTAAAAACCAATATGCAAATCGTCCAAATTTTTCAAGTGAGAATTCTCTAATTCTATCTAAGAGTTTCATAGCACCAACAGTGGGCTAAATAACAGTCTCATAATTCTATCTAACACTCTCATAGCACCAACAATGGGTTAAATAATAGTCTCATAACACCAACAGTGCACCAAATAACAATCTCATAACACCAACAGTGGGCTAAATAAGAGTCTCATATCACCAATAGTGGGCTAAATATAGCTAATAAGATTTTCAAATGTTTCTAAATAATACTCTTTCCCATGGAACTGTCCTTAGAGACTAGTTGAAGCAAACACGTGCAAATGTTCCCTGTCATATACAACAATCAACATGTGAGATATGTATGCAACAATCAACTGTGGGATAAGTGTTCAAGCAGAAGTAGCCAAGAAAACCAGAAAAGTGAACTATCTATCTATCCAGGACTAACAACATAACGAAACCAAGACTCATAAGCATATTGAAAGTATGATAAGCATGTGAAGAAACCAAAACTGCCAATACCACATTCAAGTCTACCGGCATAAATCAAAACTATAGATGCAGAAATTCAATATACTATAAAGGATGTGGGAAGATATGATAGGTTATCTGAGAATATTTAGGAATGTGTTATGAAATGCAATAATCAAGACGAAATTTGTTGTTATCCATGCTATGAAGAGGCATCCACCCGATGTGTTCTTTCCTAATGGGGTAAAAAGTCAACTTATGTTTGTCATTAAAAAAAATAATAAAATTAGATGTATTTTTATGAATCCCTAATAAGTTTAGGATGACATTGAGTAACTATTTAAAGATAACATGACATGTAGCAATTACTATTGTCATATATAATCACCTCGGTAAAGGACAAAATTAAAAATTAAATGGATTTTTATCAAATTAGTAATAAGTTTACGGATAACATGGCATCTCGCAGTTACTATTTTCTATGAATAGTCCAATGAGTGACTTCCTTTTTCACGAGAAGTTATAAGGATTGTGGAAGCGGAATAAAATACAATTATTTTTCAGAAGTACAGTCATGTGTATAAGTAAAAAATACAAAGAATGGCCTAAGAAGCTCCCAACAGTGTTGCCATGAAATGCATGCAAAAAAAATTATTTTTCAAAAGAAAATAAAAAATAAAGCTTTCTTAAAAAAATTAAATAAATCTCTCTCAAAGCAAATAAAATAAAGTTCATATCATATTAAGTTCAAGGATAGTACCTCACATCCAAGAATTATTTTTAAGAAATAGTCAATTACAAAGATAGCCAACTAGGTCACATCCATGGTCATGAGGCAAAATAATAAAAAAATTAGTCCAAAAATATATTTTTGTATTTTACTTTTTTTAAAGATTTCAATTTAGAAAATGAAAGAAAAGAAAAAGGAAAAAAATAAAAGATGGACACCTTTTGATCTTAAAGTTAGTATTAATAACAAAACCAAAGAAACACACCCTACAAAATATAAGTGCAACTCTAATGAAGAAATTCAAAACATGAATCACAAAAACATGAAAACTGAAAATTTAAATTTCACCTATTCAATTTAGAATAAAACAAAAGCTTTAATGGAAAAGTATACACTTTGGATCATATGAAATTAAGGTCATCACTTAAATGCTAAATTAAAATAATATTGTGTCTTCTTCCATGAAAAGAAACAAATTGAAAGTTTGCACAAAAAGAAACATTTGCACCTTCCCTACCCTTGTTTTGGATTCTTCTATGGGGCAAAGGTGCATGTTGAGGGCATGGCTATCAAGGGATGGACTAAGGCAGGAGTTGGAACTAATATGAGAGTTGAAGTGATAGGTCTATGGTGTTTACTTTTTTGTGCCAGAATTTGGGGTATCAATCATCTATAGGGTCTTGGGGATTCTCAAGTCATCATCAAATGGGAAATGAGGGAGGCTCATGTTAAGTTTCTGGAAATTAAGCACTGGTTAACTAGTACCAAGCAGATGATAAAAGCATTTTCTTTTATATCATTCAACCATATTTACCCGGAAATAAATGTCCAAGATGACACTTTATCTAAGCACCCGCTAGGTATAATGAATCTAGAAATTAAGCACTGGTTAACTAGTACCAAGCAGATGATAAAAGCATTTTCTTTTATATCATTCAACCATATTTACTCGGATATATATGTCCAAGATGACACTTTATCTAAGCACCCTCTAGGTATGATGAATGACAAACTAAGTTTTTCCCACTTTGATACAAAAAGACTAGTGCTGAAAGTATTGAGTGCTGACTATTAACTTATTTCTGTGTGTGAGAGTTTTTGGCATAGGAACTATATCTGGATGGATGCCCTGAATTAAGAGAAATTCTGTATTAAATGTTATTTACAGCTTTCTTAACATCTTTGAAGATCTTTTTCTGATCTTTGGACATCTTGTAAATCTGATACAACTTTAATTAATATAAAGTTGTTTTCTCTTTCATAAAAAAATAAAATTATCTTAAAACTTTTATCAGAAAAAAAATCATATCATCTTAACAAAGTCTTCAACTATCCATAATACTTTTAAAATAAAAACCCTTGAACTTAAACTTCCATAATACTTATAAAATAAAACCCTGAACCCTATGAAATTAAGGTCATAACTTAAATAATAAAATAAATTAAAATTAACTTAAAAATTTTACCAGCAAAAATAATTCAGTCATCTTCCTAAAAGTCTTCAACTATCCATAATACTTTAAAAATAAAAACACTTAAACCGTAGCAATGCATCACAGTAGTTCTTAAAACATCCATTGAAGCTAACCTAGCACAAAATCATTTTGAATATTATGAGATAATAAAGTTTAACATCTCTCAGAATTTCAAAAATAATTATTTTAATAAGTTTTGATTTACTCTAGAAGAGCTTCTGTTGTCAATATTCCTATGCTCTATATCAATCAGTAACGCAAATTCTTGGCAATATATGCTGTTTCGTTCTTTTAAAGAAAACTTTCATAAACTGAAAACTCACAGATAGGTCATGACAGAAACTCACATGAGATGAGACTGTTTCCAAGTTAATCCTCTATCCTCCTCCGAGTTTGGATCTTTTTTCCAGAAATATTTTTAGACAAAATCTGTTTGGAATTACTGTCCCTGTAAGCTATTGCTGCTGAAATTGCAGCATCAAGAGTTGCAGCAGTTTTGGAAGAATCTGAACCCATTTCTACAATTGAAAAAATTGAAGTTTGATGAATGAAAACAACCAACAACAACCCAACAAAAAAATCATCCCGAAAACGAAAAATATATATAAAGATTAGCTAATTTATCACATAGTTCAAAAAGATTATTACCCATTTCCTGTAGAACCTCCAACATGTTCAGTCCATTAATCAATATCGAGATTTGCGCCTCTATCCTAGAAAAATCTTCATTAGCGGTTTCGATCGCACTGGAGAGTTCATTGATTTTGATTTTCCGCATCTTTTTTGGATGAGAAGCCTGATCCTCTTTGAGACTCTGAAGTTTCTTGGTCATGGTTTTCAACTCCTCTTGATCGTTGTCGAGTTCACGCCGAAGGTCAATAATATCTTCCATGATGTTGAGAAAATTGGCACCCTGTGAGGTCTGCATTCTGAAACAAAGTGCAACGAATAGACGAGCGAGTTGAAAAATAGTGCAACGAGAACAATGAGACGCAGAGATGGTGCAAGTAGAAATAGGAAGACTTTGAAGAGGAAAAAAAATATGAAGTGGGTTTCCTTTTAAATAGTGGTTATATTTATGGGAAAAAATTTAATAGTTATTATTCGGGAGAATTAAGGTACCTATTATTATTGAGGATAATTAAGGCATGGTCACAGTTATATAATCTATTTAATCATTACATAGTCAATACATAGCAGTTGAACAAGAGCACCATGTCACTTAAGCGGAAGAAACGGAAAATGGAACAATCATTCCTCCCAACCACTCAAAGTACATCTAATAAACAAAAATTAAATAAATTCAATCCAATAAATTTAAAATCATATTTCTCCAATTTTATATTAATTTTATATTACTCTATTATTTAAAAAATAATAATAATTAACAATAAAAAGTAATAGGGGGCATAGCCGAGCATGCATGCCTCGTAAACACGCATTTACACATCAGATTTGATGAGGAAAAATGAATGATGGTAGGGTTTGCAACTTAATTCGAGTGTGAACATGTTCCGTATAATTAGTATCTTTCCCTAACAATGGTAATCTTTATCGCTAGTCAAATATTGATGGTTGGGCTTGTGGGCATTCAATTCTCTAGGTGAGGTATGAAAGCATGGTCTAATGGTGATGGGATGACGCAAAGGTATGGTTTAAACACACAAAGACTTTGCACCCTTTTCTCGTGTGATTTTTCGTGATTATGGTAAAAAATATTTAAGGGAATTTCAAATTGCACAAAAATAGTGTTAGAATTTGCACACCAAGGGTGAGTGAGGGTGCTTAGGGGGTTTTAGGGCACTGATTTTATTTATGCGCTTAAAACCATGTAACAAACCATATATTTTTTTAGATTTTGCTAAAAAAAAATAATCAGATTTCAACAAAAAAAAGGCCGAGTAGTCAAAAAATACATGGGTTTAGACAGCTCCAATGCAAATGATGTCGAGGAGTATGCACTGGGTTCAAGGATTAGATAGGGATTTGTACGATAAGGCTAGGCCTTTTCATATGTTTGTCTCGCACTTTTCTTCCATATTTATGTTCTAAGCACTTTGTGTGGAGGCCTTTTTAGTAAGTGATTATTTTTAGTTCGAGAATCCTTTAACTCCTTTTCCTATTAGGCTCTTATCTTTTATGATTCTCTTAGTCTCTTCTTTTTTTATATTTCTACATCGATGATTACATTATTTTTCCCACTCTCAAGGACTACTTTGCCATGGCAGGAAAAGGAAGGAGTTGATGATCGAAGAGGGGAAGTACCAACAACACTTAGACAAAGGTCTCAATAGAAGTTGGGAATCCATGGAAACATACTTCAATCAAATTATTGCTCCAATTCATGACAAAATTTCCAAGGGAGAGGCATGGGTTAAAATTGACCAAGAATTTGTTGAGGTCGAGGACATCACTATGGATATGAGTCATTGGGTTAGAGACACTGGATATAATTGCACCTGAGATATGAAATATTATGAGACATTCACTCTTTACTTATAGGTTTAGTCTCTATTGGGAAAGGTCCTTCTTGACAACCAAGAATAAAGGAATGAAATGCTAATGCAAATGTATGAGCTACATGAAAGAAACAAGAAAATTCAGGGCAAGCTCAACATTATTATCAAGGAAACTACATGACTATATTTTATTGTCTTAGACCTTACTTTGACCCCTAGTTCAACTACCGGCTCCTCTTTTGTGCAAGAGATTCCTTTATTTCCTATTTTAGGTGATGAATTAGAAGAATAGTTTAGCTGCTTTGCATAATATCTTTTTGAATCCCAATAAGCATAGGTAGGATAAGACGAGGATAGTTTCTTTTTCTACTAAATCAAAATTAGCAACACCTTTTGGATCTCAAATGACAATTTATTGTTCCATCTATTTCTCGTAGGGAATACATGAATTGATTGTTTTGTAAATTCAGCTTAAAGTAACATAAATCATGGTAACTTAAAGAAAAAATAGAATGAAAAATAGACTAACATTAATGACTTTGTGCACAATTCCTATCTTATTTTGGTAGAAGTTTCCTTCCAAAATGAATGAAATTAATTATCTTCCATATTTCGATATTTAATGTAGTAATATTATATAGTCTATTTTAAAGTCACTATCAAAGACACCAAATTCATATGTAAAACCCCCTTATTTGTGGGATAACACATCAATTATATTTATTAAAAAATTAACTATATCTATCCAAACTTAACCATAATGTTGAAACAGTTAACAATGTAAACATATATTTAGAATTGAGTTGAAAACATTAACAAGAATTAATTATATATGATCCTTTAATGTTTTCTATATCTACGGGTCTTCTGGTGGTCTCTGAACATTCTAATTAGTTACTACACGTTCTCTTTGGATATGTCTTATATGTTAATGTTATAATGAAATAGAGTTATTTATTGACTATGTCTTAGAAGAGATTTGGTATGTTATACTGAAATCCCTTGTCCTTATGTGAAGGATTTGGGGGTCTATTGGTGGAATAGAGTGGTTTTCACTCTTCCCGCTCAGGATCAAACTCCCAATGAGACATTGGCTCATTCTCATAAGGTTAGAGGGATAGGCATCCTGACTTGAGTTTGGACTCAGATTAATTCTGTGGTCTCTAGATGTATTGACCCTTTATTAGTTCTATGGTTTCTAGATGCCTCGACCCTTACTAAGTCATAAATTATCAGTATATCATCCCTTGTCCTCAAAAATTCATATTTATGCTTATATTGTAATGTTCTGGGATCTGATATATAAATATGAACACTAATCATTTGTTGCAAATTTAATTAAAAATATGATATACAACTTGCAGACAATCAATAAAATTATGGACTATACAAATAAAGGTATTTTACTGAAAAAATCATAGGCATGGAAGCGGGCAGAGGGAAGCAACCAAGGAAACTTTCAAGATATAGAATTCATATTCCCTAAAACTTTTATACCGGAGACCATTTAGGTTTCAGAGTCATATATGATGAAACTTACTCCCACGCTTATGGGTCATACAACCATGAAACTAAGAAGATTTCTTCATATCCCTTCAACCAGACACTTGGGGAAATGCACAGAGATGAGATCATACAATAATATATCATTCAATAAGGTTTGGCATAGTTTGGAACATATCTGGTTAGGTTTCAAAAGTTTAGGAGAGAATTGGGAGAATTTGGCAATTTTGGCTTGGTGAGGCCCTATGCAATGGAGGCTAGTAAAACAGTGTAGAAAGTAAAATAATTTTATTTCTGAATGTTTTGTTGGAAATAGGGGTTTTTTTATTGACACACATCAACTTTTGGAATTCAATTTCGATGAACAAAACTCTCATAATCAAAGAAACTATGAGACTAGTCAATTTTAACAAGTTAGCTAGCTATGGTGTATAGTAAAGCATGAAATTCATATCTGAATGACTTCAGTACAGAGAATGGAATTTAATATAGCCTAATACAAATTTAATTAACATATTACATCACTCATAATTGTGCTCATGGTCATTACTTGTTTACGAAAGAAATAAACTGATCAAAAACCCTCATTTTAATGACAAATTAAGCTCATACATGGAAGACTTGATGTGTGAGCATATTGGAAAGAATTTTTTAGAATATTAAAGATATTTTAAATAGGTGTTTAATTTTTTATTCATATGAAAGAGAATTGGAGGACTAACCACTCTAAATGGAGCTCAAAACAGTGGGTAGGAGGCCCAGATTTGACATTAGGATGGATGGGAGCGTAAGTGAAGCTTTCACTTCACTGGAGCTTGAATTCTCTGAGGAGAATGGCTGAAAAATAAATCTGATCTGATATCATGGGATGGTCATCAGCTTCTCCACACCTTCAATGAGAAATGGAAGGGAGGAGGAATAATGAGGAAGGAAGGAATTGGGGCACATCTCCCAAAGGCTGAGACACATTTATTAGTAGAAGCAATGTTTCACATAAACATCAATCGATCATAATCCAAAATAAGTCAAGGATCTCCCTTTTTCATTTTATAGGCCTCTGGTGACTTGTTTAGAAGGTATAGGTGACCTATGAGAGCAAGTCATCCACATAGAAACCTAACCCTAGCCATGAATGTTCCCTCCTTGAAAATTTTAGCAATTTTGAGTCCTCAAATGTGTTTCCCATTCTTGTATCCTTCATCCCATTTGGAAACTTTCTTTCTTTGACCCAAAGTTGTTATTTTCCCTATGACAAATTTTCTTGGCTTCCTTACTTTTGTGAATGAACTCAAAAATGGAAACTGTGCCCTCCTTTGGTATGATGTTTCCTTCTTTTCATTATGATAACTTTTTCTCCCTTCTTCTTTTGTCATTGCATTCATAAATAGCAAATGCGCCCTCCTTTGGTCTAATCTTGTCTTTTTAAATATGATTTATTTTGTCATATATTTTGGAACTTCTTTCTATGATTGCTTTCTTTTGTTAGTCTTCTTGTCAATTTTTAAATATTCTCCTTGGAAAATTAGCTTCCCCATTGCACCCCCCTGGCATGGCACTTATTTTCCACATATTAAATTGCTCAATCATTAATAATGGCCATAATTAAAATCAAGTACAAGCCTTAATAATAATTATTTAGCAAACTTTCCCTAGGCTAATTAATTAATGCCACTTAATCCCCCTAGGTGCTTAGAAAGGTATACACTTTTGGTGGTCAAAATGTGCCGACATGACAGTCCTCCCCTCCCAAATATTCTTTTCTTCAAGCAGAAGCACTCCAGAGTGTTGCAATTTTCTCCACCATGTTTCTGTTGCACCAATCTGATCTTGGTCATTCCCCAAATTACCAACTATGACAACAAAATTGTTCACCCAGTTGAGGTAACTAAGTAGAATTCTTGGATCCCACTACCTCCTCTATCAAGATCCAAATACTACTACTCCCTTTGGAAATCTACCATTCCCAAGAATGCTAGGGTCCCAGGGTATTTTCTGCCCCATACCACTCATGAGTAAGAACAACAAAATTCCATCATCATAGAAGATTAAAATCATGGTGTGGAAATCATACCACCATAGTGAAAGTTGAGAACTCTTAATGCTAAATTAGAAATAGGTGAGACTTCCCCACCCAACATAGAATTATTTATGTTCTTGATGCACACTAGCAATGAAGCTCATAGTTTTGTTGCT
Source organism: Pseudotsuga menziesii (assembly GCA_001517045.1). Lineage (NCBI taxonomy): Eukaryota > Viridiplantae > Streptophyta > Pinopsida > Pinales > Pinaceae > Pseudotsuga > Pseudotsuga menziesii. Next base: position 172,132 of record LPNX010523555.1, on the reverse strand, counting down.
GCAATGACATATGTGTGAGTTCCATGTCCAACCCCAATGAGTACAGGAATCATCTAACCAACACAGATTCCCAAACTTCTCACAATAGGATGATGCATCGTAATTATCTCCAAAAATGCAACTAGGAATAACTTATAAGTGTCCCCTCATCCAACTTGAGAGAGTACCGACCCTCCAACCACAAGGCCCATGTGAACACTCCCAATGGCTCAACTCTCTGCCACTATTCAAAGGGTACAAGGGTGAATCCATGAATATGGGTGTCTATTATGGGGTTTTATGAGAAAATAAATTTGATTTTTTCATGTTTTTCAACTTTGGGTGAACGAAAATGATATTTTCGTTTAGAAATTCACTTTCAAGTAAAAACAAAACTTTTAGAGAATTATGTTAGCTTTATATTCATAATTTTTTGAATTTTTTTTATTGAGATTTGATATGTCGTTTCGGAAAATGTTTGCGGTGTGTCCTTATAAAATGAAAGGACTAAAAAATAGCCATGTTTGGTTGTGCCCATAAAATTATTGTTAAAGTCGTGTTTTGCAAAAAACAAATATGCTACAACAATCTACACACAATATACTATTGCGATGACTATAAATTTGTAACCAACGGATCTATATAGTAATTATAATATTTTTTTAAATTCGATCGATGGGAAAACCTTATCGGTTTTAAACATGTTTTTGGTTGCGCCACTTTTCTCTCAATTGACTATAAAACTTAAAAATCTACGAATACCCTTTTGAAGTAGACACTCCAATTAAGTGCACCATATTTGTTTCAATTTTTTTGGTGGTGTATTTTTAAAGTTATATATTTTTCATTTCATCGTATTTTAAAAAAGATGAAACTAAACTCGACACATGTTAAGAAAGAAAAAAATATATATTGGATCTCACCTATACACAACAAAATCTATACCTACGGAAAGTAGTTTTGATAACGAAACTAAAGGTATCAAGTCCGACAGTCGATTTGTAGTGTAAGGCATCCATTTTACCTTATGAAAATGGAGAAACCTGAAAACTGTGCAAGTTACAGGTTTCAGAGATTATTCGGCTGAACAATGTTTTTCCGTAACGGCGACGTTACAAATAAGGTTGTTCGGCCGAAAAATAAGTGCAAAAAAAAATTCGTTAGCCGAAAAAAATAATCGTATAAATAAAATGAAAGAGCTTCATTATTTTCGCGCCTCCCTCATTATTTTCGCACCTCTTCATTTCGTATAAGTAAAACGAAAGAGCCTCATTATTTTCTCACCTCTTCATTTCGTATAAGTAAAACGAAAGAGCCTCATTATTTTCTCACCTCTTCATTTCGTATAAGTAAAAGTATTTTTGAAGGAGTTTTCAGAGGAGATTTATTTTTCCAAAGAGTTTTTAGAAGGTATTTTTCCTCTTATTTATAATCGAGAGGTACATTCAAAGAAGTTTTTCCCAAGGTATTTTTGTCAAAGATTTTGTGTTCTAAAGTAATTTTGAAAATAAGTTATTTATTTGCAAGAAGTTTTTTCATCAAGTATTTTTCCAAGATATTTTTCCAAAGTAGGTTATTTGTTTGCAATGGGTTTTTTTCCAAAGAGGGTTTTTTTTTTCAAAAAGTTTTTTTCCAAGGTATTTTTGCAAAGTAGTTTCTTTGCAATGGGTCTTTTCCAAAGAGTTTATTTGCAAAGTATTTTTGCAAATGAGTTTTTTTTTCCAAAATATTTATATAAGTTGTTTTTTCAACTAAGGGTTTTTTTCAAAGAGTATTTTTTTCCAATTGTTTTACAAAGAAGATTTCTTTACAAGGTGTTCTTATTTTTTTCAAGGGTTTTTCAAAAGGAGATTAAGCAATCATGGGCAATAAAAGAAACTGTAAAAAAAAAAAGTGATCGTAAATGTGATGACGATGCTAATAGGGAAAAACAAAAACTCAGAAATACAGCCAAAAGAGCAAGGGTTGCAGAAACGGAAGAAATAAATGAAGATATAAGAACATATTTACATGACAATGTTGATGAAATGGAAATTGAAAATAGGGTACAAGAAGAACAAATGGAAGTTGAAAAGACCATTGTTGACGTAAATAGTGATTTACATGTTAATGTTGATGAAGTCAATATTGAAGATCAAAACCAAGATCCAGAAATTGGACCTAGTATGTATATATCATGTATTTTAGAAATTCATTTTTTGTAATGAATTGTATTTTTGGACATATGTTAAATTTAATTTAATTTGATGTATAGGTACTTTCACCATTGATGATGAAATGTTGGAAGACATTGATTGCGACAAATATGGAGAAAAATTACCCATACATGTTGCACGATATCGTGCTACAAAAATTTATGATGATATTCTCAAAGATTGTTCAATAGCAGGACAATCACAAATTTTGAGATGTTTATTGGTGTCCAAGAAGTTAGAAGGTGCTACGTCATTATTGGGTATTCACAAGGTGACAAAAGAGTGGAAACTGAAACATAATGTGATAGAAAATATAGCTGATGCAATAAAAAATTTGGAAAATCTAGAAAGAAAGATACCAATGCTGCATGTAGAGAAATTTAAATAACAATTGTTTCAGCTAGTACTAGACAAAAACGTTTGACAACACAACTAGCACAAGCAATTGGAACCTCAAGAAAGACATTATACAAACATAGAAAATTCAGAACGCAAATAGATGAAAATGATGAACTTTCTTGCTGGGCAATTATTTGTAGACAACCTTACAAAGATAGAATGGGAGAAGGTGTTAAAGATATTGTACAGAAATATTGGTTGGAACATGCTCGAGTTTCACCAAATTCAAGGGATGTGATACGACAATGAGTATCACGAAATATATATGAAAGCCATCCAAAACATATAATGGAAATGACACAAGTACAATTGTTCAATAAATTCAACGAAGATCATCGTGGAATTAATATGTCGATCACTACATTTGTGCAACAAAAACCATGGTATGTTAGACCTATTACTATACGTGACACATGTTGTTGCCGTTATCATGTGCAATTTCAATTATATTATGACATGTTTCTTGAATTTGGTAAAATGTTTTGGACAAATTCACCACCTCCGCCCACAGTACGTGAATTCATATCTCAAACCCTATGTGAAAGAAATCACGATGAAGTATTTTATAATAAGAAATGTGTCAATGGAAAACATTGCCATGGTTGTGGAAATATTTTTTTATTCCACAATAAATACCCTATCGATAATGATCAGTCGCTTTCAAATGTAAGTGTCGATTGGAGAACATATGAATACAACAATTGTTCTACAAGTTCTAGTGATGCACAGTCCAAAAGAATTGAATTGCGAGAAGATAAAATATGTGTGACAGATTTTCCCAAGAAATTTGAAAGTGAAATTTATAAGTATACCAAGCATTCACATAGAGCACGATGGCAAGACCTTCAATTAAAACATTCCCATGAAATTTTTCCAACTGGAACAATTTTGTGTGTAGTTGATTTTGTAGAAAACTACACATTTGCTACACAAAAAGAGATTGAAAGTGAATACTATCATTCTGACCAAGTTTCAATATTTGTCCATGTTCTATATAGACATTATCAACAAGATGTTGATGGAATTGAAAGCACGTGTGACAATCAAGATGTGATTATAGAATATCACTTTTATATCAGTGATGATCATACACACGATACACATTTTGTTCAACATTGTATTGAAATTTTTTTCTATGATTCACTAAAAATTCGTAAAGTTGAATTCAATGAACATTGTATATGGTTGGATGGATGTGCGGGACAATTTAAATCTTCATGATCATTTTTTTGGTTATGTCGAATTCATAAAGCAATGAACATTAAACATTGCTGGAATTTCTTTGAAATTGGACATGGAAAAGGTGGACATGATGGTGCAGGAGTATGCATAAAGAGAGCACTTCGAAGATGGAAAATGAACCATTCTTCTAAACGATTTCATTCAGCTGCAGAGGTTGTCCAATGGTGTAAATCAAATCTAAGCCATGATTGTAGTCAACAACCAAAAGATGTGCGCAGGTAAATACATTTTTTTTTAATTTATATTAATTGTCAATTTTAAAAAATGTATGTACTTGTTATAGCTCAAAATGACACATCTCTACCTATGACCACTTTCCCATGATTCCTTAGCATGTCGACACTTCCATGACGACACTTCATGAAAATCACTGAAAAAACACCTAACTTGGAGGATCCATATCTTGAGTTCTGTAACTTCGTTTGACCTCATCTCTACATCGTTGGAAATATATTTCTGTTAGCTAAAATGTTCCAGAAGACACCAAAGTCTGAAAATGCATAGAAATACCATAAAATGAATTTTTTTGTCTATACACGAGTTGCCTTAGGGAAAACCCGCGTACGTACGCGACTTGCTCTCTCTAATACCCACGCACGTACACGAGTTTCTATATGTATATGAATTTTTGTACTGGAAACCCACGTGTATTTCTCATGTACGCGACTGTTGTTTCAGCAACCCACGTACGCCTCTTAAAAATGTCAAAAAACATGCCTTTTGAAATTCAGGTAGTTTGGGTAGTTATGCAACTGACTCCTTCAGTTGTAACTACTTTGTCTTCACCCCTAGCTCTTCCTTAACCATATAAATAGAGGTACGAAGTTCCATGAGAGGGGACTTGAATCTTTGCATTGTTATGCTGGAGGATTTGGAGCTCTCTTTACCCACACCTTTGCCCTAGAAGCATTCTCCTTGTGTTGCAGATCTTGGAGGCTAAGTTCCTTGGAGAAGAGAAGCAGCAAAACCAGATCAACGTTTTATGAGGTGCCAAACTTGAAGAGAAGGTATACTTGTACTTGTTTTCAAGATTAATAAATATGTGATGTCCTTCTTCTTCCCAAATCATTGTTTAATGTGTGATTGGATCTCTGTTTATGATCATATTATGATGTTAGTCAGATCATTATTTCATATTTATTTGATTATCATTGCTTTATATGTGGTCATATTGGTTTGAGGAAGGTATAATTCATTTTGCAGGTCTCTTGGAGCGAGAGGAGCAAGAAGAGGATTGAAGAGAAAGCTTGGATCAGCCTTCAGATAATCAGGTGTGGACCTTTCTTATCTCTAAATCTTGCTTATATATACTTACAGAACCATTTGCATCCACCTTTCAACCCCAATATGTTGATGGCCTCTTAAACCCTAGCCATAGGATACTTTCATTTACAACAGAATTGGCGACTCCACTGGGGAGAGCCTTGTCTGTTTGGGGTTTCTCTTTATTTATTTCAGTCTTTTGCATTATTTCAGTTCCTTCTTGCCACTTAGGAACACTTTATAATTCTGATAGCACACTTCCCCTGCCTTCCTAAGGCAGTTTTGACCTTTTTTGGGAATTTTTCCACCCATACGCGATTTACAGACTGAACAGTCGCGTGTCTGGTTTGGTACACGCGACTTTCTATACTGTCGACCCGTGTATGATACACGACTTGTAATTGGTACAACCCACGTGTGCTTGTACACGCGAATTGTTGTATTGTCAACCCGCGTGTGACACGCGACTTGTTGTATTGTCAACCCGCGTGTGACACGCGACCTGTTAGTAGTGAAACTCGCATATGCCCCTTTAAACAGTGTTTTTTCCTCTTTTGTGGTTTTTCTTCTATTTGAAGGTTGTTTGGTAGGTCTTTTGGTGTCCTCTACAGATGCATGACTCTATGGATTTAGTGTCATCCTTTTTGGTTGTTCTTTATCTATGTGGTAAGCCTTTTTATAGAATTAGGGTTTGCTCTTTGCTCTTTCCCCCACCTCCTTTTCTTGGTATGATTTTTGGCTTATGTTTCTGGTCAGCCTATGTCAGTGATCTTTGTCTGAGTTTAGAAGTTTGTTTGTGTTGGTTTCCTTCTTCTTCTGTTGGTTAACTTCACCATGCCAAAATAGTTGACTTGTCTCTTATGTAGGCCTTCCTTCCAGGTAGGGTTTATATTGACTTTAGTTCATTATAGAGTTTGTTTGGTGGTTGTATAGCATAGTTCCTTTTGCTTGGTTCTTTTTATCTACATACTTTTGTTTGTAGGTAGTTTTTCTTTTGCATTTATAAAAGAAAATTAAAAAGAACATATACTCGTTTTTGCTGCCTTCCCCCACACCTCCTTCTTTGGCTTGACCTTGTTGGACAAGGTACTGAGCAACCTCTGTTTGTAGGTTTAGATTGATACTTGGAAATTCTTGACCTTTGTTTATATCAGTTTTATTTGCTCAGTCTCTTCATTCCAAAGTTGTTGGCTTGTTTACCTTTGTAAGCCTTCCTTTCAAGAGAGGTCGATATCTAACTTTAGGGAAACCTAGGGTTTGTTTGTGGGGTGTAGAGTAGTTGTCTATTTGCTTTGCTGACAATACTTGTTTGCATTAGTTGATAGACTATTTTTTCTTTTGCATTTATAAAAGAAAAAGACAAAAACACATGTTTTCTTTATATGCATGTAGATTAGGTTTTTAGCCTAGATTGCATGGCATATCATTGTTGTTAAAAAAAATAAAAAGAATTTGTTCTTTTGTGGCTTTCAAGTTTCTATTTAAACAATAAAGAGAATAGTTTTTTCTTTTTGCATTTCATATCTCTTTGCTTAGTCATTTTTTTTCAACTTTGAGTTAAAACACCACATAAATTTCACGCCCTTTACCCTTTGACTAAAAAAGAAGCCCTTAAAATAAACGATATAATTTTAAAAATTACTAGTAAGTTTTATTTTATAGGGTCATACACCAACTAGCTTAGGCTAGACTTGTGGGATAGGGAGTTTAAACTCCCCACAAGTGTTTAAATTTCAGACGTAGTTGGCCAATCACTAGGTAAATCCTTTTCTACGTTGATTGTATCTGGGAAGCTCCTCTCAAACGGGAGTCAAGCAGGAGGTCGCGTGGAGACTTGGACTGAGGAGATAACCCTCTGATTCCTTGTCAAAGTGTAGACCAAGGTTTTTGCGCATCTAGGGATTCTATCTTAGATAGGGTTTTGGGATTTGCTACCCTGCCCATGTGTACGAACCAGGCTTACGACTATCCCCCCAGACTGTCAATATAGTTAAGGTAGCCTTTAGTCTCTTTGACATTTAGGGTTCATACACAGGTACACCAGAAGGCTATTTCTGGTTGACCTTGGACGAGCTTGGAAGGTAACCTCGGTAGAAAGTGTGGGAGGGCGGTGGGTGATTCCTCCGCTTGCAACGAAGAACATCTACAGGGACGCTACGTAACTGTCTATTAGCTTTCTTTTGGAAAGTGTATCTTATACCTGTTTGTTTGTTTGGCTTTAGGAATTTTTAGTGAGTACTGTGTAGTTTGTTTGTACTTAGTGTGCCTTTAGGTGTGTGCTTTGTAATTTTGGTTTCCTATCAACCTCATACTTTGTCTCCTAGTTTGAAACTATGGCTAGAACCCCTTTGAACACCAACCAAGAGATCCCCATGCTGGGAACTCCTTGTACTATTCCTCTCACAGGGAATGTTGGTGTTCCCTTGATGGCCACCTGTTGCAGCTGCAACTGTTTTCCCCAAATTTCTTAAATTTTGGTCCCCTCCTCATGATTTAGCATTGTTTTTAATCATTTGGATCCTTGAACCTTTTGGTCGTGCTTTATTTTTGGATGGTTTTTTGAAGATTAGATTTCGTCCTGGTTTTCAGAAATTGCTCGTGTTTGGAATTGTTGTAGATCACAGTTTTTAGAGTTTGTTTGCTAAGTTGAAAATGGGTCGGGCCTTTTGTCCCTTGCAAAACACTGTTCCAGAGGTGAGACAGTTTCAATTGCTACCAAATTTAAAGTTTTGTCACTTAGATCGGAGGCTGTTGTCCTTTTTGCTTCTTTCGTTGCGGCTCCCAAAGTAGCTAAGCACTCGAAGTGTAAAATGCTCTGCCCTTCAATGCATGTCGCATGGCTATAACCTTTTGATCTTCCGCCGTTGCGGCTCTCAAACCAACTAGTTACCCGAATTCTAAAGCGCTCCACCCTTCGATGATAGTCGCATGTCCGTAGTCTTTTCTCTTCCGTCGTTGCGGCTGTGAAAAGATTTCATCTTCCGATGTCGACATCCTTCCGGATTTCGATTGAGGAATTTCCTGCCCATATCTTAGGTCTTATCTTTCTCGACCCTGATAGGATTAAGTGGTTTCCCAGTGCCTGTAACTTTTCTGGTGTGAGTTTTTTTTTAGCCGCCGAGAAGTTTCCATTTTCCATCGTGGGTGATGTCTGTCAAGCCTGTAGGTGGACGAGGTATTAGTGTCAGTGTTTGTTAAAATTCTCAGATCAAGTGGTGCACCTGGCCATTTCTTGTGGATTAGTCATTTAGTTGTTTTCATTTAGCGTTTTGTTTTAGAATGCAATCCCGGTGAATGATGCACATTGATTAACTGCAGGAAGATCCAAAAGACTTTTCACATTGCCGCAGCACGAAGACACAGATAGGAGGCAGGATCTCAAGGGGCACAGGAAAAGTAAAAGACAAAATTAAAAGCAACAAAGGCGCAGCTCTGAAAGGTCCGTCAGTTATTCAGCTGATCATGAGCACACATGAAAAAGATGAAAAGAGGGATGTGAAACGTTCGAAGAACCGAAAAGTCACACGTTTGGGGGGAACCCAAGTGGTCTACTGTTTTGTTTAAATATTAGAAAATGAGAAGTGACAGGGGATTTTTCCCTAGAAAAATCTTGTAACTTAATGCTTGTAAGATGAACTATTTCATTTTACAACCAGAGATTGCAAATTTTGCCTATTGGAGGAAGTACTATGTGGAAGATATCAATGTGATTAAATGAGCAATGTTGAATGTTAACTATTTCATTTTCAGCTATGTATCATTAGCTGTAAGAGCGTTCTAATTTCCTGAACCTATGTTCTTATCTGAATGTTCTTCAGTACCTTTAGGATGTCTTTTTTCCACCATGAGTAATGGGAGTTTAATTGTTGATGAGCTATCTTATCATATATACTTTTATTCATGTCTATATGTTTGGTTATAAGAACAACTATCTGTGATTTGCCATAACACACGAACAGTATTGCATTACTCTTGAATTAATATCCAGCTCTATAGAGATAGTTTAGTTAGTATTGTATTTTCTTGCACATACATGATTTGGATGCTTGTGAGTTCTAAAACGAGAGGTAAGAACCTGCGCATCACATTGTGACTGCTCTTGGCATATTTATCACCCTACATTGTTAATTAGGCACGTGCATATCATACATTAAGTCAAAAAATACAAAAACACACGGTGTACCAGGCCGCAACCGATAAACCCCTTTTGTTACTTGACCTACGGTAGCCGGACTGCAAACCGGATGGATTCCCTACACCAAACAGTCACGGACTAGTTGGGAACGTTGACTGGGGAGAATCCCTTGCTGTTGTTTCCTGCAAATTTCCAGGCCTCAACAATTCTGGCACTAGAACGAGGGCCGCCAGTGCATGGCTGGTCGAGGAAACCCATTTTCCTGAGATTATTCCATCGGTAACAGTTCTGAAAGCAGTGGGCTTCATAATCCAATTCCAGAAGAAAGGAGAAAATAACATTTGTTTTCTGTTGACAACGAGGTTGTTAATAATCTACGAAGACACACCAGGGCATATGTGAAGAAGATTGGAGGATTGTCGATCATCCCTGAATTGCCCAGAAGAGAATATAAAAGAAAAGATCATCCTATATTGGAAGACTCAGTGCTGGTTGGGGATTGGGAAGAACTTGTAGAAACAGCCTTACAGGAAGTTGTACTACCTTTGAATCAAGAAGGCCCAGATACTCCTCACAGTTATCCTACTCACACTCTTTTTTTCTCACCTCCTCACTCTCCACCCAGTCTCATGGAAAAATCCAATCCACCACCTAACCCACCAAATCCACCACCTGCTTGGAGAGCCAGATCACCTTTAAACCTGACACCCCCATTACATGATCTACCTCAAGCCTTTGACAAAATGTTTCCCAAGTTCGACCCAAGTGAGAGGATATTAGTAGATGACCACCTACAAAGTTTTTACTTGGCAATAGAAGGATTAAGGGCCAGGGAGTATGAAGATGTAGTCTGCAGACTGTTCCCGCATACCCTTAAAGGAGCTGCAGCATCATGGTACTTCGGGTTTCCTGCAAACTCTATCCCTGATTGGGATACCTTCGAGAGAATTTTCAGAAGTAAGTATGTGACTCAAAAGACTCATGTAGCCCTCATGAAAGGACTATGCGCCTTGAAGAAAGAGAGAAAAGAAAAGGTGCACAGTTTCACCCAAAGATTTGCAGCATACCTAAAGAATTCTTCTGAAGCTGACAAACCTTCAGACAAGGTCTTGATTGAATATTATACCTCAGCTTTAGGCCCTGAGTTGGCCATGTTTTCCAAAATAAGAGCCAAGCCTACTTTGGCAGAAACCTATGAAGAGGCGGAAATAGTGGAGGCTGAAAGAGAAAGTATCGAAGATTATCCCGAACAGTCAGGAGAGAAAGGTGTGGGAAGGAAATCCTTATTGTTTACTAAGCCTAAGGAAGAGAAATCACCAAATTTTGAGAGTATGTCAAAGATGAAGCAAAATATTTCTAACAAGATCATAGACTTGGAGAAAGAGAAGGAAACTCAAAAGTTCTACAAACCCTATTACAAGAAGAGAGAGGATAACAATCAGTCCCAACCTCCTCCACACAATTCTGCATCTATGAATTTAACAGAGGTAGGCATGGACAATTTTTGCACTTTCCATCAACAACCACACTCTGAAAAGAATTGTCCTCAATGGATAAACTCAGTGACGTTGGTTATGAATCAGCTGTTGGACTCGAAGTTAACAGAAGATGGAGATGAAGAAAGAAAAGAGAGTACCACTTCAACGAAGGAACAAGAAAAGGAAACCATGGTTCTGTGGAATTCTGTTTCATTATTTGATGCTGAAGAGGAAAGAATCAGAGAAAGGACGTCATGGAAAGCAATGTTACAACAAGGATCCAAGGGGCGGTTAAAGAAGACAGTCTCATACTCCCAAAAATCAAAAGGCTACAAAAAAATGTTAAGAAGTTTCAAAATAATTCCACAGCTGATAAAATTCTTGAATTCACCATTACCAGCCAAGATCCTAGGTAGAATGATGCGTTGTCCAAACCCGATGAAGAAAAGATGAATATTGGTAAACCTCACCCCATTGAACCACAGATGGATTATGATATCGTGGAGGACATAAAGAAGATAAAGGCAAACATTTCGCTGTTTGAAATGTGTAAAGTGCCGTAGCAAAAGGAAAGATTATTGAAGCGCTTGAAGCATCAGATGAGAGGCTACCTGTTGACAATCGGCCTAAAGAGGAAGAAGAAATCGGAGAAACCAGCATTGGACGTAATTCTAAGAGCAAACATCCACCTTTCCTTCTCACTTTTGAAATTTTCAATCACAAGGTACATAATTTCCTGGTAGACTCAGGGGCACCGATTAACATCATGCCAATATCAGTCTGCAGAAAGATAAATGGGTAGCCTAAACTGTCCATGTGGAGGGTGGTTCAGTTGGACAGAACGGATGTAAATGTAATTGGTGAGATGGAGGATGTCCTAGTCCACCTGGCATCGAATGATAAAGTGTGCCAAGTCAATAATATTGTGGTGGCTGATATACCAGACGCGTACGGTCTTGTTCTGAGCAGAGATTGGTCGACCAAACTAAATGGATATTTTGCCTCGGATTGGTCGCATCTGTGGCTGCCATATAAAGCAAGTCTGAACCAAATTAAGATTTTGAGGGAGCCTCACATGAAATACAACATTACTCGACTTGAGGAGAAGAATGAACCAGTGGATTCTGTGTTGGGAATATATTTTATTGAGTTGGAGCCAAGAAATTACCAAGTAGAAGAAGCCAGCAACACATCAGACACCCATCTTGATCCCCTTCGATTCTCACAGGATGATGAAATCGACCGTAACATAGTAAAATTAGCAGTAGGAATAGACTCTCATGCAGTAGTTAGCGATTTTTGGACTTTGTTTTTTGATGGCTCTAAGACGTTAGAAGGGTCAGGGGCCGGCTGTGTCCTGATCGACCCCAAGAATAATAAACATTTTCTTTCCTGTAGATTAGAGATTGAATGTAAAAATAATACGGCTGAGTATGAACCATTGGTGCAAGGTTTGAAGAAAGCAATCGAATTAAAGGTAAGTAATCTAAAATTTTTTGGAGATTCTGAAATAATTGTTAAACAGATCCGGAATCAAATGCATTGTGTTTCCCCTCACCTGAAAGCTTATCAAAATTAGGTATGGGATCTACTCAAATGTTTTAACGCATTTAATATTGTTTCAATTACCAGACTTAAAAATGCAGCAGCTGACTTGTTGGCCACATCAGTCGCTAGGCTTGTACCTACTAATAGTCGATGCTCCGTTGAATTGCTTTTCACACACTCAGTTCCTAACATGATCACCAAATTACGAGTATTCGATGACGATCAGCAAATTATAGAATGCTTAACAAATGACGAGGTATTTAAAGGAGAAATTATAGACGATGAAGAACATCAGGCCGAGCTGAAGTATGATAATTTCATCCCTAAAGGAGTCAGAACGTTAGAAAGAATGTTCGATTTAAATGAAAAGTTCAGAAGACCAGCCAACGTGAAGACTCACAGCTCATCTCTACAGTTCAAGCTGATAAATTTAGGGACTGAGACAAATCCTAAATATGTGAATCGTGGCAAATGTTGTTCACCAACAGAAAGAGATAAGTTCGTCAGTCTGTTTAAATAATATAAATATGTTTTCACCTGGACATATGAAGATTTGAAGACATATGACACCAGTATCATCAAGCATGTTATCCCCATCAAAGCTGGTGTCAAGCCGTATCAGCAACCTTTAAGAAAAATGCACCCAAAATTAGAACTGTTGATCCAGAGTGAAGTCAAGAAATTGTTGGATGCTAGAATCATTTTTAAGGTCAGAAACTCTGAGTGGGTCTCAAATCTGCTGCCAGTAAGGAAAAAATCTAGAGAAATCAGGCTGTGCATGGATTTCAGGAATTTAAACCATGCTTCAGAAAAATATAACTATCTTGTTCCACCCATGGAGCAACTGCTACAAATAGTCTCAGGGTCTGAACTATTTTCTTTACTAGATGGATTCTCGGGATACAATCAAGTATTAGTAGCTAAAGAAGACAGGTTGAAGACGACATTCAAGACCAAATGGGGAACTTTCGCTTATGGAAGAATTCCCTTTGGGCTTATAAACGCTAGAGCCACATTCCATAGGGCTATGGACATAGCCTTCCACGGTTTGATTAGACGTAGTGTGGAGATATACCTCGATGATATTAAAATATTCTCAAAGAAGAGAGGAGAACACGCATTCCATCTAAGGCAAATTTTTGAACACTGTCGAAAATATGGCATCTCGCTCAATCCCAAAAAGTGTGTGTTTGCTGTTACGGAGGGTAAGCTGCTTGGTCACATAGTTTCAAAGAAGGGAATCTCTATCGATCCAAAAAGGATCAAGTCCATTGAACATATTCCCTTGCCCCATAATAAAAAAGGGATGCAATCATTTATTGGAACAATTAACTTCGTGCAAAGATTTGTGCCTGATTTTGCTTAGATTTTCAAGCCTCTGCAGCAGATGGTGAAGCAAAATGCACAATTCAAGTGGACTGAGATTGAGAAAAATGCATTCAGCAAAATTAAAACTGTTGTTGCACACACACCCTCCTTGAAAAGCCTAGATTTCGACAAAGATTTTATTCTGTATACCTTCGCATCCGATGATTCGCTAGCAGCTGTGCTTACCCAAAAGGAAGAAGTGGGGGATGAATTCCCAATATCTTTCATGAGAACTGGTCTACAAGGGGCTGAATTAAATTACCCAGCCATTGATAAAAAAGCTTATGCAGTATTCAAAGCAATGAAACAATTCAGGCCTTATATATTAAAAAATAAAACCAAGGTGATCGTCCCATACCCAACTGTAAGGTCCCTTTTTGTATAGAAGGAGTTAGGAGAAAGAAGGGGAAAGTGGGTAACAGCTCTTCAAGAGTATGACCTCGAATTCAAGCCAGATTTTATAGTTAAAGGGCAGGGACTGTGCAAACTGATGACTGAAAATGGGAACAATGACGAACACGCCTAGGAAGGCGAGGCTGAATTACATTTGATGGATGTATGTCCTTTGTTCACAGCTCCCGATTCTTGGTATAGGGACCTCGTGCATTACCTGTAGGCAGGACTGTTGCCAGAACATTGGAATTCCAAGCAAAGAAGAGCGATGCGTCTTAAATCAGCTTCCTATCAAATTGTTGAAGGAATATTATTTAGAAAAAATTACGACGGAGTTCTTCTTAGATGCCTAGAGAAAGAAGATGCGAAGAAAGTGATGACGGATTTGCATGATGGGCCTGCTGGGAGACATTATTCAGGATATACTACAGCGCACAAAATTCTCAGAGCCGGTTACTATTGGCCTATACTCTTCAAATATGCACATGCACATGTCAGGAAGTGCGATATTTTCCAAAGGTGTAGTGGGAGACAACCCAAAGCAGCAACACCCCTAAATCCAGTGATGATCACGGAGCCGTTCGAGCAATGGGGGTTGGATATTATTGGAGAAATAAAACCGAATTCCTCCCTACAACACAAGTACATTCTGACCGCGACCGATTATTTCACTCCCTGGGTCAAGGCCATCCCGCTGCGCAAAATAAATGAAGACGCGGTCATCAGCTTCCTACAAGATCATATCATGACCAGGTTTGGAGTTCCAGTTTCGTTAGTCTTTGATCATGCTACTTAATTTTCATCAATTAAATTAACTGCTTTTGCTCATGATAGAGGGATACAATTGTATTATTCTGTGAATTACTATCCACAAGGAAATGGCTTGGCTGAATCCTCTAACAAAAATATGATTAGAATTTTAAAGAAGACTGTAATAAAAAACCAGAGGAGTTGGCACTCAGCGCTACCAAATGCCCTTTGGGCTGATAGAGTCACCCCCAAGTCTTCAATAGGAGTGTCTCCATATACCCTTGTGTACGGTAAATAAGCCATTCTTCCTCCCAATATCATGCTACCTTCCTCCATAATAGCTCAAGAATCAAGAGGATCGGATGATGAAGTTTTACAAATAAGGATATGTAATCTTCTGAAAGCAGAAGAGGCTATATCTAAAGCCAGAGAGCGCTTTAAGAAACAACAGGAGGTAATAAAGAGATGGTTCAACAAACATAAGGTAGGAACAAAAGATTTTGAAGTGGAAGATTTGGTTCTCAAGTGGGATCACCCCCATGATGAGAAAGGAAAGCATACTAAATTCCAGTAGTTGTGGGTAGGTCCTTTTCAGATTGCAGCAAAGCTTGGCCCTTCCACTTATAAGTTACAATATCTACAAGGGTGGGAAGAGAACTTACCAGTAAATGGTTTAGTTCTCAAGCCTTATTTTTTCTAAGTTTCATCTGTCTTCTTCTATCTTGTATATAAAATCTGGCTTGGCCGTCTTTTGAGTCTTTGAGTCATGAAGTTGATTTTTGTTTTCTGTTTGATTTTAATAAAAGGAAGCAAGCTTTGGTTGCGTGGAGATCATTAGAATTCTGGACTAACTAAAATCCTTTATTATAAGACTATGTATTATCATTTTATCTGATAGAATTTCTTCTAGTTTAGCAGTTTTCCTAAATGGATATGAATGCATTGAAGTCCAGCTTAATCCCTGTAAAGTAACTCAAGATTAAAAGGTCTGGAATACTATTTCGAGGCTCCATCCATCTCACACTTAAAAAAAAATGTCCTAGGGGGTGACAGCAAAAGACCCATGGAAAGGAAGCAGGGTAAATAGTATATTATATATAAATGATCTCATGCCAAGGATTGAAAGCCAAAAGGCTATGAAGAGTCAAAACTCCTAAGAAAGCAATATGTATCAAAACAAAGCACTAAATCATATGAGTATAAAATTACCAAAAGTTCTTCTCCGTCCGTGAGCTGAAAATTACATACATCTCTCACACAAAAGGACACTAGGGATAGAGGAGCCTAAATGAAAAATTCAGAAAGAAAGGCATGAGGAGGACTCAAAAGGACAAAAAGTACAAAAACACAAAAAAAGTGAAAAATGGCATGGGAATGAGGAACAAATGAATATTTATGTTTACCATATGTTACGATCCTGTGGTGTCCAAGCTGGAAGCTACCCAAAGACAAAGGTAAAAAATGAAACTCACATGCTTGGCCTCGAAAGAGTTATCTTGACTTTGAAATCTGTGTTTCCATTTTCCTAAATTGGACTACCCTCAATGATTAAAGGTACATATATTTTTCATTTGGGAAATCCATACATCTAGAAGAATTCAACATGTAGGTTTTATCGTTAAACAGTCTGTTACTTAAGGAAGAAATTGT
Source organism: Pseudotsuga menziesii (assembly GCA_001517045.1). Classification (NCBI taxonomy): domain Eukaryota; kingdom Viridiplantae; phylum Streptophyta; class Pinopsida; order Pinales; family Pinaceae; genus Pseudotsuga; species Pseudotsuga menziesii. The sequence goes on along the minus strand of LPNX010523555.1, from coordinate 155,732 downwards.
CTAGAGATCTAGGTTCACTAGGTAGTTGCCAATTGTTGCAGCTGCACTGTTTTCCCCAAATTTCTTAAATTTTGGTCCCCTCCTCATGATTTAGCATTGTTTTTAATCGTTTGGATCCTTGAGCCTTTTGGTCGTGCTTTATTTTTGGATGGTTTTTTGAAGATTACCTTTCGTCCTGGTTTTCAAAAATTGCTCGTGTTTGGAATTGTTGTAGCTTGCAGTTTTTAGAGTTTGTTTGCTGAGTTGAAAATGGGTTGGCCCTTTTGTCCCTTGCAAAACGTTGTTCCATAGGCGAGCCAGTTTCAATCGCTGCCAAATTTAAAGTTTTGTCACTTAGATCGGAGGTTGTTGTCCTTTTTGCTTCCGCCGTTGCGGCTCCCAAAGTAGCTAAGCACCTGAAGTGTAAAACTCTCCGCCCTCTGATGCGTGTCGCATGGCTATAACCTTTTGATCTTCCACCATTGCGGCTCTCAAAACAACTAGTTACCCAAAGTCTAAAGAGCTCCGCCCTCCGATGATAGTCGCATGTCCGTAGTCTTTTCTCTTCAGCCGTTGCGGCTATGAAAAGCTTTCATCTTCTGTCGTTGCGGCTATGAAAAGCTTTCATCTTCCGATGTCGACATCCTTTCAGCTTTCGATTGAGTACTTTCCCTCCCGTATCTTAGGTCTTATCTTTCCCGACCCCAATAGGATTAAGTGGTTTCACAGTGCCCGTAACTTTTCCGGTGTGAGTTTTTTTTTAGCCGCCAAGGGGTTTTTTGTTTTCCGTTGTGGATGATGTCTGTCGAGCCTATAGGTGAACGAGGTAGTAGTGTCGAAGTTTGTTAAAATTCTCAAATCAAGTGGTGCACCTAGCCATTTATTGTGGATTAGTAGTTTAGTTGTTTTCGTTTGGCGTTTTGTTTTAGAATGCAATCCCGGTGAATGATGCACATTGATTAACTGCAGGAAGATCCAAAATACTTTTCACATTGCCGCGGCGCGAAGGAACAGATAGGAGGCAAGATCTCAAGGGGCACAGGAAAAGTAAAAGACAAAATTAAAAGCAACAAAGTCGCAGCTCTGAAAGGTCTGTCAGTTATTCACCTAATCATGAGCATGCACGAAAAAGATGAAAAGAGGGATGTGAAACATTCGAAGAACCGAAAAGTCACACGTTTGGGGGGAACCCAAGCGGTCTACTGTTTTGTTTAAATATTAGAAAATGAGAAGTGACAGGGGATTTTTCCCTGGAAAAATATTGTAACTTAATGCTTGTAAGAGGAACTATTTCGTTTTACAACCAGAGATTGCAAATTTTGCCTGTTGGAGGAAGTACTATGTGGAAGATATCAATGTGATTAAATGAGTAATGTTGAATGTGAACTATTTCATTTTCAGCTATGTATCATTAGCTGTAAGAGCGTTCTAACTTCTTGAACCTATGTTCTTGTCTGAATGTTCTTCAGTACCTTTAGGATGTCTTTTTTCCACCATGAGTAATGGGAGTTTAATTGTTGATGAGCTATCTTATCATATATACTTTTATTCATGTCTGTCTATTTGGTTATAAGAACAGCTATCTATGATTTTCCATAACACACGAACAGTATTTCATTACTCTTGAATTAATATCTACCTCTCTAGAGATAGTTTAGTTAGTATTGTATTTTTTTGCACATACATGATTTGGATGCTTGTGAGTTCTAAGACGAGAGGTAAGAACCTGCGCATCACATTGTGACTGCTCTTTGCATCTTTATCACCCTGCATTATTAATTAGGCACGTGCATATCATACATTAAGTCAAAAAATACAAAAACACACGGTGTACTGGGCCGCAATCGATAAACCCCTTTTGTTACTTGACCTACGGTAGTCGGACCGCAAACCGGATGGATTCCCTACACCAAAAAGTCACAGACTAGTTGGGAACATTGACTGTGGAGAATCCCTTGCTGTTGTTTCCTGCGAATTTCCAGGCCTCATCGTTGAGAAAACACTGCTTCCCTTTCATCTGTAGTTGATTCTCCTCCTCCTTCTACCTCATGTGGTGAAAGTACTGATACTAGTAACTGTCAGTCTAAAAGGAGTAAAAGAAGGAGGAATAGGAAGAAGGCACATAAGCAAGGGGGCACCCATTCAAGCTCTGTAGGTCAAGTTTAACTTCACTACCCAACCTCTGCAGTTCATGCTGGGGGCACCCATCCAACCTCTGCAGGTCATGTTAGATCTAAGCACTCAACCTCTGCAAGTCAAGTTGAGCTTCACCATCCAACCTCTGTTGTTCATGCTAGTGGGATCCTTCCAACCTTTCCAAGTCACATCAGATCCAGTCACTCAGCCTCTACAGTTCATACTGAGGGCACCCATTCAACGTATGTTGTTCAAGTTGAACCTCCCCATCCAACCTCTGCAAGTCATGTTGGATCCATCCACCCAGCCTTTGTGGTTCATGCTGGGGGCACAGACTCAATTGTTGAAAAGCATGTTGATCCTAACGACTCAGCCTCTATTGTTCATGTTGATGGTGCCCTTCCAACCTCTACAAGTCATGTTGGACCCAGTCTCTCAGCCTCTGCAAGTCATGCTGGGGGTAGTCTCTCAGCCTCTATGGTTCATGCTGAAGATAATCTGTCTACCACTGTGAGTCATGTTGACACTGTTGAAAATACTACCCGTTCAAAACACAAGCCCAATTTATCTTGTAATCTTTGTGAGGGAGACCACCTTACTTATAAATTCCCTTCTATCGTGGAGGTGTGAAGAGTTTGGTTTAATGGTCATCCTGTTTTTGAACATTTTCAAGCTTTTCAACAACCAACCTCTCTTAGTCAGGTTGGACCTAGTCACCCAGCCTCTGGATTTCATGCTGGGGGCAAAATCTCATCCTCTGCAGGTCATGTTGAGAGCAAAAAGTCAGCCACTGCTAGTCATGTTGACATCGTTGAGAAAATTGGTTGTTTGAAGTGCAAACTTAAGTTCCCTTGTAATCTATGCGAGGGAGATCATCTTACTCACTAATGCCTTGCTATCGCAGAGGTACGAAGAGTGTGGTTCGAGACTCAAGAATTTCCTTCTCCTGAGAAACATATAGTTTCTCAACAACCTACTCAACCTTTGGTTGATCAAGTGGTCGAACCAATCTCAGATTTGGTCGATCCCACTTTTCCTTCGGAGAGTGACCCTGATGTGATTGAACCAATCTCATCTTTGGTCAATCCCACTCTCCCTTCAGAGAGTGACTTTCACGAAGCGGTTAAATCAATTCCATTGTCGATCAATCCCACTCTTCCTTTAGAGAGTGAAGTGTCTACTAGTCACATTTTCTTCACTGCTAGTTCAGAACTTACTGAACAAAGGGGCACTGAACTTGCTTCGGATCAACCCCCACCAAGCTCTCGGATTGCTTCTTTTGATTGGGATAGCCTAGTTGAGCCACGTATTCCTTCTGATGCACCTTTCCAGATAAGGTCAAAGTTGAACCATTCACGATTGCTCATTGTATTGTTGATGAAGGAGCCTCAGTTAGTATTTTGCCTGCTCGTGCTTGGCGAGGCATGGGATCTCCCAGCCTTGTGTCGAATGCTAGTCAGTTACTGGCGTATGATCGAAGAACTTGTATAGCCTTGGGAATTCTTGCTCAAACACCTGTTACTTTGGGTGGGAAGACCATCTTAGTTGACTTCATGGTGATAGAAGACCCCTTGGACTTTAATATGCTCCTTGGATGTGATTATGTCTATGCCATGCAAGCTGTGGTGTCAACATTCTTTCTTGTGATGTACTCTAGTCATGGTGAAGAAATTGTCACTATCGATCAGTTGGATTTTCTTGATCCGTCTCCTGACCCAACTAGAGACCAGGTATTTCCTTTATTGGTTCCCAGTGTTTCTGTAGACACTACCTCGCCACAGGTGAGCTATGTGGCCTATTGTCCTCTGCTTTCAATTTCTACTGAGAAGCAGCCTCTATTTTCATGCTTACCTTCTCGAGACTTGGTCCCAGCAGTTGACCAGGTGAGTCATCCTATACAGACTGTAGAGCCTTCTCTCCACTCTGTCAATCCATTTGAAATTTTAGACATTTGTCATATCTTGGATGATCTCCTTCCTTTGCATGAAGTCTTCCTAGAGTCTTTGATATAGTCTGACCTTCTTTTGGATGTTGGTTCAGTTGTGACTAAGTCTAACCCTGATTTTCCTAGTAAACCTGACCTTTCTTCTTATGTTGGTCTTGTTGAGTCTTTTGACTCTTCCTTTGAACAGCAAGTCAGTGATCCTGATGAGTTTGATTTTTCTTATGAATTTTTCAACTCCTGTGATACTGAGTTTGTTTCTGCAGACTCTATATCCCTTGTTGATTTTTGCTCTCCTTCTGATGTTGATCTTACTGATTATAAACCCTCGAACCTTGGTGCTATAGAATCTTCTTTGGTTGATTCTACCTTGACTTCACCTTTTGAGGAAGATAGCAAAGCCACATGTGTTTCTGCCAAAGTGACCCGCATCAGATCAAGTTTCTTCTGAATATGGTCCTGATGTTGTTGTTTCTTGGAGACAGGATTCTTAGTTGGATTCACAACTGTTTTATGGCCTTGTCTTGTTGTTCAATATGTAAATGCATTTGCATGTGCCTTGCTCGCGCTTATGAGCCTGATGCCGACTTCCATGCTTTTAGCTCATTGTATAAGCCCTCATCTTTTCTCTCATCATCGCTCAGCCCTGTATCATTTTTCCTTTGAAACTTGACATCTTTTACCATGAGGAGACATTCCCTGAATGTCTTTATCTTGCTCATGTTCCTTGCATTATGCATAGGTTTGTTCCTTGTGCTTGGAACTAGTTTCTCCTGTCTATGACACTTGTCTCCTTGCATTTAGAGCATTCTTTTTGCTCTCCTTTGAGCTCGTTAAAAACAGTAAGGAGGCCACGAGTTGACTTTTCCAGACTCGTTAAAACTTCACAGGAAATATTTTGAGTTTCTTTAGGCCCAGGTTTGACTCCTCAAAATAGACTTGACTGCCGAGTAAACTTGTCCATTCAGGCTCGTTAAGAATATGTGAACGGGCATCCACATTGGTGGTAGGTTATCTCTTTCTCGGACCATGTGGAATAATACGAGAAAGGATCCCTCTCTTTTCTTTTTGAATTGAGAAGAGTATTCTCAGTCATAGGTTTATCGCTTTTCTGGACCTGAGAAACTAAACTTACGGAAAAGGAACCCCCAGTATGAGCTTAGTTTTCTCTTTATCGTGCTCTGGACCAAAACATGAAAAAGATTTTGAGTGTACTTTATGTCTTTTTCATGTTCGTTAAACCCTAAAGAGAAAATCATCGAGTTTATTGTTGTAAGCACCATTTCTCGTAATCAAATGGATCTTTCTGAGTGATCTTACCTTCCTTCACACTCTTAAAACTCAGGCTATATGCTACTTTTGAAGGAGCGTTGGGTAGGTGGTAATTTAACCTTTTTTGGACCTTCCTGACTAAGTACAAAAAAGGTGCTCATTTTCTTCTTTAGAAGTTAAGAGAGTTCTTCTTTGGTATGTTTTATACTTTTTCGGCCTCAGGAGACTAAATTGTACGAAAAAGCACCCCACTAGAGTTTTCTTTGGAGTTTTCAAACTCTCTAAACTATGAAAACACCATCGAGCATGTACTAGTTCGGGCTCATAAAATCCATGAATCAATGCTTTATCAAACATTCTTCTTTCTTTTCTTTGATCTTGCCAAAAATGAAGATGGTCCCAAGTTTTGTTTCTTGGACTCGTTAAACCTTTACAAGAAAGAGGGGAAGGGAAGTTCATTCACATGTTTTTTTACATCATGGAAGCAAGTCTTGTTTCCTTGAACAACGCACCAGTTTTGAGTCTATCAAACAATTGGGTCCTATTATTTTGACCCTATCCCGATTCAGAGTTGCTTACTCCTCTAGTTGGTCTCTTTTCCAATTATATGGGGAATCTGTTAATGTCTCCTACATTGCAGATTTGTTTCGTTGGTCCTTTTGTGTTGAAATTTGCCTAAGTCACTTTTGTGTCGTGCTCACTGTTCAAGGATTAAACCTTTGTCGGCCATTCTGTAGTTTCCTTGACCTTTTATCTCGGCCATTCCCTGGTATCAGTTCATTACAGCATGTCTTTAGCGTTCCTTGTTGTGAAATTCAATACCAATTCCAGATCCAATTAGTCTTTGACTTACCTCATGTTGGATGATGAAGGATGCCTTAATGCCTTCCTTCCAACGAATCTCTTCCTATCAACTGCAACACCTCTTGCTCTGGGAATGAGATTTAGAGTTTTATGACAGTACCTTGGGGATTGTTATCATCAGTGGCAATTTTCCTCGCTATTGGGTAGTGGGAATACCTTAATGTCTCCTACTCAATGGATTCTTCAAGTGTTCGATTTCAAGTCCTTGTAATCACACTTGTTAGAATATACTAGGTACCTTGGGGACCATTTTCATTAATGGTGGTTTCCCTCGCGTTTGTCAATGGTTCTCATTATTGACCGGTAATCAAACGGTTTCCTCCATGTTTGACTTTATCTCCTTTATTCGCATGGTTAGGATTCATACCTTTTTTGGACGGTTTGGATTTAAGACCTTGGGCCGACAGTAGCATCGTCATTTTGCTATTGCCCAAGTTGCGCAAGACCTTGTTACATTTTATATGACATTTTGCTGAGACATAGATCCACCTTGTATTTTTGTGGCTATGATCGATTGTCGAGTATGGATCCACCTTCTTCATTTGTGGCCATGACTCCTTTAGATTTGATTTGGCGCCTTTTTGCATATTGAGCGACCATGATAGTTTCATCAGTTATACATATGTTGGATCTGCCTATATATTTATGGCGATGATTTGTATATGGATGTGTATGTCCCAGAGATCATTTTTTCTGACATTTATCTCTCTTTCAGGTACCTTTGTTCGAGCCTTTCGATCTTGGATTCTCTGCTCTCTCCATATTCAGTTGTTTCCTTTATAATGTATTTCGGCTATTGTCTTCCCCTCTAACCTCACACATTAAGGGGCATCTGTTATATCTCAAAATGACACATCTCTGCCTGTGACCACTTTCCCATGATTCCATCGCATGTCGACACTTCCATGATGACACTTCATGAAAGTCACTGAAAAAACACCTAACTTGGAGGATCCATATATTGAGTTTTGTAACTCCGTTTGACCTCATCTCTACACCATTGGAAATATATTTCTGTTAGCTAAAACTTTCTAGAAGACACCTAAGTCTGAAAATTCCTAGAAATACCATAAAAAATGAATTTTTTTTGTCTATATGTGGGTTGCCTTAGGGAAAACCCGCGTACGTACGCGAATTGCTCTCTCTAATACCCGCATATGTATGCGAGTTGCTATATGTACACGAATTTTTCTACTTGCAACCCGCATGTATTTCTCGTGTATGCAACTATTGTTTCAACAACCCGCGTACGCCTCTTAAAAATGTCAAAAAACACGCCTTTTGAAATTCGGGTAGTTTGGGTAGTTATGCAACTGACTCCTTTAGTTGTAACTACTTTGTATTCACATCTAGCTCTTCCTTAACCATATAAATAGAGGTAGGGAGGTCCATGAGAGGGGACTTGAATCTTTGCATTGTTATGCTGGAGGATTTGGAGCTCTCTTTGCCCACACCTTTGCCCTAGAAGCATTCTCCTTGTGTTGCAGAGCTTGGAGGCTAAGTTCCTTGGAGAAGAGAAGCACCAGAACCAGATCAAGGTTTCGTGAGGTGCCAAACTTGAAGAGAAGGTATACTTGTACTTGTTTTCAAGATTAATAAAGATGTGATGTCCTTCTTCTTCCCAAATCATTGTTCAATGTGTGATTGGATCTCTGTTTATGATCATATTATGATGTTAGTCAGATCATTATTTCATGTTTATTTGATTATCATTGCTTTATATGTGGTCATATTGGTTTGAGGAAGGTATAATTCGTTTTGTAGGTCTCTTGGAGCGAGAGGAGCAAGAAGAGGATTGAAGAGAAAGCTTGGACCAGCCTTCAGATAATCAGGTGTGGACCTTTCTTATCTCTAAATCTTGCTTATGTATACTTGCAGAACCATTTCCATCCACCTTTCAACCCCAGTATGTTGATGGCCTCTTAAACCCTAGCCATAGGATACTTTCCTTTACAACAGTACTAACATTAAAGTATTTGTACACTAACATTAAAAGTTGTCATTTGTGATTTATCATTTATTGTGTGGGTTTTTTTGGCTTGTTTGGGTCCAAGATATAGATAGATCAATACCATACGAGGCTAGTACCATACATGGAACTAGAGAACTTCACTCTATTCAAACAAAATCCTTCCAAAACGTGTTTGCATTTGACAGTGGAAAGCAAACATGTTTTTGTTATATTTGCACTAAAAATGTTGAAACTACAAAAGTTTGTGAAAACATAACGAACAACTATGTAAAACATTGGAAACACACAGAGATTAATCCAAAAGGAAAAATGCCACTAGCAAACATAGAAGAATTAGAATCAGAAGAAATAAAAATATCATCTGATGGCAATAGAATTTCAGATCTTGTTAGAGAAGGTAATGATGTTGTTGATTGTTCAATATTGTCCATCACCTTATGTTTATATAGTCAATTTAATTTATTTAACTGCAACGCCAATTGTAATTTGCACAGGAGATATTTTCGTTGTGATTTCACCTTTAGACAACAACGAAGACATAAAATATTATTTGATGCGATGCACCAAAGGAAAAATGAAGTTATTGGAGGACTACAATGACAACAGATTTGCATACGAAAGAGGATCCATCATTTTAAAAGGCTATTTTCTGAAGCAAACCCGTATGACTGAAAATTATGTCTACTTTCAAGATTATGAACCTAATGTTATATGTTGTCAGTATAGTCATTTAGTATGTGCATCTCGAATCAAATTAGAACAAGTTGTATAAAAAAAAACCTTAAAAAATAAAAAATGGAAACTGTCCAAATATGACCATGAATGGATAATTGAGGACGGAATTCCATTGCAATGTTTTTAACTATATCATTCCTTGTTCTAATTCTTGTTCTATGTTAAGATTGGCTATCATATCAGTCATTTATTAAAATTCAAAATCAAGTTGCTAATGTTACCTTAGTAATAAAAAATATTAGAATTCAAAATCAAGTTGCTTTAATGTTACGTTAAAAAATTCATGGATTGAGCTATAATATATTAGAATTCAAAATCAAATTACTAATTTTACTTTATTAATAAAAAATATTCCTATCAAAACTTCTTAACATTCCTAACTATTCCTAACATTCACTCATACATTCATATATTTACGCCTATCAAAACTTCCTAACATTACTAACATTTCCTAACCATTCCTAACATTCACTCATACATTCATATATTTACGCCTATCAAAACTTCCTTAACATTACTAACACTTCCTAACATTCCCCACATTGATTCCTAACATTAGATTGCATCTAACATTCCTAACATTCCTAAATTTCTAAACTTTTCAACATTAAAAATATGTTACATATACAAACATACACAAATTGACTAATACAAACATTCATATATTTGCACCTATCTAAACTTCCTAACATTTATTATTAACATTCCTCATCCCCATTCCCACATCCACTCCTAAGATTTCCCATGTTTATATAGTCAATTTAATTCACTTAAAACTCTTAAGGTTAACATTCCCCATATTCGTTCTTAACATTCCTAACCTTTACATATACATGTATATAATCTAAAAAACAATATCTAAAATCAATGTAACAAATTGGATTGCTTTCATTCTTAAGGTTAAAATTTCCCATATTCGTTCTTAACATTCCTAACATTCCTAACCTTTAAATATATATGTATATAATCCAAAAAACAATATCTAAGATCAATATATGTATGTATATAATCCAAAAGACATTCATGAACATTAGAGTTCAATGTAGATGTATATAATAAAAAAAATAGTCATGAACATCTAAGTTCAATGTACATGTGTATATAATCAAAAAAACATTCATGAACATGTGTATAATCCTAAAATTAAGCTATTCGCTGTCTGAATCAAAGAATTCAATCACTATCCTCCACCTAGGGTCTTCCCTTTGACTCATAGCAATCTGAAACATGTATAAAAACAAATTATGAATATCATAAATCATTTAAACAATTTTAAATTAAAATCAAAACATTAAAACATTAAACTAGTATATAAAAGATCAATACAATTACTAACAAAATTACCTCAAATTCTCCATCATTCAATGGAGTCTTCTCTTCGCCTCTAAAAGGTGGAGGAGACCCAAGCTACAACATGTATAAAAATAGTTTATAAATCTTATAAACTATTTTAAACCAAAATAAATAAAATAAAATATTAAACTTACAATTCCTATACTATTCTCCAATGAAGTCTTCCTTTTGACTCGAAAGATTGAAGAGATCCAAGCTTCAACATATATACAAGCAATTTACAAATGTCAAAAATTATTTAAACTAATTAAAATTATATATCAGAAAAAAAAATGGATATTATTACATACCTTGAAGAAGAAACATGTAAAAACATTACTACTTTTGCTTCCTCTAAATTTTATGTGTAGATCTATAAATATGGATCGAGGAGTAATAGGAGTCATAGATTTGATCAATCATATCTATAACTCATAATACTCCAAGACCCATTTCTACAAATAAAGATAAATGACCCTTCTTTATCTCAATGACACTGCAACCATAGATGATAAGGAGAAATAATCTCTACCACTATCGCCATGTCGATGATCAATTGAATGTGAACTATACAATAAGCCTGAATCCAGAGGTGACCACAATAATCTTTGATTTTCATTTTGGACACCAACTCCCAAAAAATGTAATGACCACCTACACTTCTGTCTCAAGGATACTCTCTTTCCATTGAATATGACATCTACAAATTTACAAAAATATTAATTTCTACATGTTAATTAATCAAATTTAAAAACCTAGCTACTATTAAAACTAAGATTTCAATAAGGACCTAGATACCCCTAATATTATCTAATAGTTATTTAAATGATTATAGTTAATTTATATCTATTTTCATTTGAGATGATATCTACAAGATTACACAAATGAACTCATATCATGTTGAAATTCTACATATTAATTCCTCATCTTCAAACACCTAGCCACTATAAAAACTAAGTTTTTAATAAAGACCTATATGTCCTTAATATTATCTAATATATCAACTCATTACATATTCAAACTCTGCATGTTAATGCCTCAACGTCAAAGAGCTAACTACTATAAAAAATAAGTTTCTATTACCTATATGTCCCTCATATTATCTAATAGTTCTTAAAATTAAAATAGGTACACTATTGTTGGATGTATAAAAAATTAATGTAGCAATCTTTTTGTTTTTTATGTGTTTTAAATTTTTAAAACTATGTTTTTAATAAAGACCTAAATGTCCATAATATTATCTAATAGTTCTTAAAATTAAAATAGGTACACTATTGTTGGATGTATAAAAAATTAATGTAGCAATCTTTTTGTTTTTTATGTGTTTTAAATTTTTAAAACTATGTTTTTAATAAAGACCTAAATGTCCCTAATATTATCTAAGAGTTCTTAAAATGGAACTAGCTACACTATTGTTGGATGTATAAAAAATTAATGTAGCAATCTCTATGTTTTTTTTATGTATTTTGGATTTTTAAAATTAATAAAACCAATATCATCAAATATAAAATTAAAACTACATTTCTTTATGTCAACTACAAATATTTCCATTATTCCATAAAATTATAAAAAAAAATTCCTTATACTAAGTAAACTGATCAAAGTCACAGTTGATGAACTCTGCATTGACAAAGTTGATGAACTCTGCATGGATAGAGTTCATCAACTCTGTCCACATGGATAGGGTTAAGTTCATCACTTCATGTAAACAAAGTTAATCAACTCTATCCATGGACATAGTATTCATTCATGAACTTTGTCCATAAATAGATTTAATACAAATATCTTCCTTATTATACCTATGAACTTAAATTAATGTTATAAAAAAATCACAATATCTTAATATAATACTAAGTATAAATTGTAACTAATAAGCATTATACAAGCTATATGTTTCATTTTAGATTAAAAATACATAAAATAAAGCAGATCAGTAATCAAAATCTGATGTTTTATGTGTAATAATGGCTTTTTTATGATTTATATTAAAACTACTAAAATACATTTTGCTTAGTAAAGTTATTAGGGAAAGAGTTGATGAAGTCTGAATGAACTATGTTTTGCCAAGTTTAATCCATTGTCTTGTCTATTTGGACAGATTTGATTTACGCTATTCACATGTGGACAGAGTTGATGAACTTTCTCCAAATGGACAGAGTTCATCAACTCTGTCTATTTTGAGACCATTCTTTAACTCCGTCTATTTGGAGAGAGTTCTTCAACTTTGTCCATCTATACAAAGTTCATGAGCTGTCCATCCGAATGTTTATCAACTCTAAAATACTAAAACTACTAAAATACATTTTACTAAGTAAAGTTATCAAAGAAAAAATTGATGACGTCTAAATGAACTATGTCTTGCTAAGTATAACCCATTGTCTTGTCTATTTAGACAGATTTGATTTCCTCTACATGTGGTCAGAGTTGATGAACTCTGTCCAAATGGATAGAGTTCATCAACTCTATCCATTTTGAGAGAGTTCTTTAAATCTATCTATTTGAAGAGAATTATTCAACTCTATCCATCTAGACAGAGTTCATGAACTGTCCATCCGAGTGTTGATCAACTCTGTCCAAATGGACAGAGTTCATCGACTCCTTTCATTCTATTTAAGTTATTACCTTTAATTTAAGTTAAAAATATTTCATTCTAATTCAAATAGATTATATTAAATTCTAAAAACATAGAAATTATAATTAAAATAAACAAAAACATACCCAAATGGACTCTGTTGATGAACTCTGTCCATTTGGACAGAGTTCACCTACTCTGTTAACATGGACAGAGTTCATACACATATAGATATTAATTAAAATTAAAATTATAAGATTTATACAACAACACATAACATATACAAACTTTAACTCTCCAATACTATCACGAAAAATGAATGCCATTGGCTACAACAAAAGATATATCACATATTAAAAATTTCAACTCAAATTATAGAAGAAATTTCATAAAATATTACCTGACAGGGGGGGGCACAGCAATACCAAACCACGAAAAGACCCTCCAAGGAAAGACCACAAACACCAACACAATGTGTCCTCCACGAACACACGTCCATGATGAATAGGCCTCCATAGCAAATAGTCCATCACAAAGCGCCCTCCATGAACAAACTTCCACGCCGACAGGAAACTAGTATGTCCACATCAGGAGGACCGGTGAAGAGGATAGGGGTGACGGACAACAACAGAAAAATCAGACGACGAAAAAACACGACCAAATGAAAACAAATGACTGCAGGCGAAAATAAATAAAATGGGGCCTGAGCTTGCCTTTTATGCGAAATAATTATTTGGCCGAACAACTGTTCGTTCGAATAATTGTTTGGGTGAACAATTGTTCGTCCGAATAATTGTTTGGCCGAACAACTGTTCGTTCGAATAATTATTCGGCCGAACAAATATTAAAATGACAGCAAAAAATTCTGGCCGGCTATGCATTCTGTCAAATTAAATAGTTCACCGTTAACGTTATTCCGCCGAATAAAGAATTAATTATTCGGCCGAATAATGATAGTTATTCGACCGAATAAATAAATTATTCGGCCAAATAAATATAGTTATTCGGCTGAATAACGTTCGCTATGTTATTTGGACACCCAATTCTCACGGAAGTGTTACCCAACTTCGCGTTTTCACCCACAAGTATCCATCCAACTGTGTGGATTTCCTCCATAAAGACCACCTTATGCAAGATATTTTTCTCATCAACTCCTCTTGGTAGTTTGCTTGCTCAGCTACCTTCCATTTCTCATGAGTAGAATTTTTCTGTAAGAAGACACCATGTGTGGCATGTAATATTTGACCCAATCCATATGTGGCTTAATGGCACCAAGTGACAACAATATGTGCCTATGTGGCTTTTGGGAGGGTGATGGTTCATTTAACAAGTTATCATGAACACCTAGGAAAGCCTCCAAATCTTCTTGTTTCACCAACAAGGAAAATTCCTTCACCTAATTTTCATCCCCACTTGATGACGAAGAAATAGAAGTGTGGGTAGAACTGTGAATCATATCTATGCAATACTTATCCCCCCAAATTATGGCTACCCCATCTTCATCTTTATCTAACTCTTCCATGGGGAAGAGATTCTCTCCAGAAAACAATTCCAGTTTTCTCATCAAACTTGTCTCCACAGTCCTCAAGCACCTGAAAAACCAAGTGCATCTCATTTCCTCTCGATATTCCAACATGTTTCTAATCAATCCTAGATCCAAATCCTAGGCTCTATCAAGCACCTAGAGGGATCAAATATCCTGAGGTGCAAACCTCCTTGAGGGAAATACTTGAGAATAGGTTTGCACCTCGGGAGATTTGATCCCTCTTGGCGCTTGATAGAGCCTAGGATTTGGATCTAGGATGGTGTTAGTTGTGGGAAGTGACATAAAACTGGAGTTTGATCAACATTGTAACAAATAGGTTAAGTTGAAAACAAAGATAGAATTATGAGGAGTATCTCAATGTAAGTAATAAGGATTAAGGATTAGATTCAGGTCATTAGATTCGTTATCTTCGCATTTAGAAGAGTGCTCACCTTGCTAAGCATGTAGTGAATTCATTTCAAAGGAAATGTAGCTGGGTTGTTCAACGCCTAGCTGAGTTTCAACATGGTGGCAGAGATTGAGATGCTCATTCAAGAAATGTATGGTTCGCACCTCAAAAGATTTGATCCCTCTCAACGCCTATTTTCATCCCCACTTGATGAGGAAGGATTTGGGGGTCTATTGGTGGAATAGAGTGGTTTTCACTCTTCCCACTCGGGATCAAACTCCCAATGAGACATTGGCTCATTTTGATAAGGTTAGAGGGATAGGCATCCCGATTTGAGTTTAGATTCATATTAATTCTTTGGTCTCTAGAGTTATCGACCCTTTATTAGTTCTATGGTTTCTAAATGTCTTGACCCTTTCTAAGTCATAATTTATTAGTATATATCATCCCTTATCCTCAAAAATTCATATTTATGCTTATATTGTAATGTTCTGGGATCTTATATACAAATATGAACACTAATACTGCTTCAAATTTAATTAAAAAACTGATATAAAATTGCAGACAATCAATAAAAACTTCAACTTTTGGAATCAAAATTGTGTGAACAAAACTCTCATAATGATAAAAACTGTGAGACTAGTTAATTTTAACTAGTTATCTAGCTACGGTGTAGAGTAAAGCATGAAATTCATATAAGAATGAATTCAGTACATAGAATGGAATATAATTGAGCCAAATACAACTGTACTTAACATATTGAATCACTCATACTCATACTCATGGTCATTACTCCTTTAATAAAGAAATAAACTGATAAAAAAACCTCATTTTAATGACAAATTAATCTCAGACATGGAAGACTTGATATCTAAGCGTATTGGAAAGAAAGATTTAAAATATTATATATATTTTAAACATGTGTTTAGTGGGTGATTCACATGAAATATAAGTGGAGGACTAACCACTCCAAATGTAATTAAATAAATTCAAAATTTTAAAATCATATTTCCCCAATTTTATATTTATTTTTTATTACTCTAGTAATTAACATTAAAAAGTAATTATAACAAAAATAAAAATATGCCAATTGGGGTGATAGGGAACATAGTGCCGCGGGCATCCCTCATAGTTGGAAAACAAGCATTACCACATCAGATTTGACGAGGGAAAAATGAATGATGGTAGGGTTTGCAACTTTAATTCGAATCTGAACATGTTCCGCATACTCGGTATCTTTCGCTAACAATGGTAATCTTCATCGTTTATCGAATATTGATGGTTAGGCTTGTGGGAATTCAATTCTCTAGGTGGGGTATGAAAGCATGGTCTAATGGTGATGGGAAGGTACAAAGGTATTGTCTAAACACGCAAATATTTCGCACAATTTATTGGTGCGATTTTTCGTGATTATGGTAAAAAAATTTCAAAGGCATTTCAAATCGTGCAAAAACAATGTTAGAATTTGTAGAGTGAGGGTGCCCAATGGTTTTTTTTGAGGGAATGATTTTATTTATGCACTTAAAATCATGCAACAAACTGAATATTTTTTAGATTTTGTTAAAAAAAATCATTGGATTTCAGCAAAAAAATGGTCGAGAAGTCAATAAATACGTGCGTTTAGACAGCTCCAATGAAAATGATGTCTAGGAGTATGCACTAGGTTTAAGGATTAGATAGGGGTCTGTACGATAAGGCTAGGCATTTTCATATGTTTGTTTCGCACTTTTCTTCCATATTTATGTTCTAAGCACTTTGTGTGGAGGCCTTTTTAGTAAGTGATTATTTTTAATTCGAGAATCCTTTAACTCCTTTTCCTATTAAGCCCTTATCTTCTATGATTCTCTTAGTCTCTTCTTTTTTTATATTTCTACATCGATGATTACATTTTTTTCCCACTCTCAGTGACTTCTTTGCCATGGTGGGAAAAGGAAGGAGATTATGATCGAAGAGGGGAAGTAGCAACAATGCTCAGACAAAGGTCTCGATAGAAGTTTGGGAATCCAGGGCAACTTACTACAAAACAAGTGCATTTTTGATAGAGATGTTACTACAAAAATAAAATTCTATCTACTACACCATTCCAGCTAAAAGAATAACAGATGTCTCTTTCCCTTACTCGATAAAATGAGTGCACCAACAGGAAATTCTCTAAATCTATTTAACTCATTCCCACTTAAACACCATATCATCTCTGGGTGTGATATTTGTGATATTAATGTATATCTCAATTAATATAACTATATTTTATAGAGTCAGAAATTGCTTTTGGAATTTTATTTTTCCAATAAATCCTTTGTGAATCATTTTGCAAACTTTTAAAACCCAATAAAAACAGAAAGCAATAAACAATCAGTAAATTAACAAGCCAACTTGAAACTCAATTACAGTAACAAACAAAGGAAACCCCAAAGACTCTGAACGATAAATTCGAAGAATAAACATGATTGGGATTAGAAATTGGTATTTTAACACTAAAAGAGGAATTCTTCAACTCTCTAATTCTAAAAGAAATTGGTCTCTATTTACTCTACAATTCATGTAGCATCACAAAGAAACTTTATAGCCATAAACATTTTTTCTTAAATGGTTTCTCTTACTCGATTACACCATCAAAACAAATTTGGGTTGGTTCAACTCATTTACACCAACAATGAAACGAAACTCGAAGACTATGAACAAGAAATTCTCAGATTGAGAATAGAAATTGCTCTTTTTAACGCTAACCTAAAAATACTTATAGCATCACAAAGAATAAATCACAGCAATAAACACAGATTTCTAAAACTGTTTTAGAAAGATGCATTCATAATTTGCTCTATAAAATAATAGACAGAACAATAGAGCTTCATGATATTGGTTTGCCTCATGTAACAGATTTAGTTTTCATTAGTTTTTTCTTGCATAATTTAGCAGTGGATTTTTGAAATTCCAGATAACAGCTGTAAAATGTACGTAATTCAAATGTTAAAAGTGATGAATCTATTTCTATAGTTGGAAAAAAAATTGAAAAACAAACTAACTTAGATTAGCATTAACAAGTTTAGTCTCCTTCATCTTGGCTATTTCAACATTTAAAAACCAATATGAAAATAGTCCAAATTTTTCGAGTGAGAATTCTCTAATTCTATCTAACAATATCATAGCACCAACAGTCGGCTAAATAATAGTCTCATAATTCTATCTAACAGTCTCATAGCACCAACAGCAGGATAAATAACAGTCTCATAATTCTATCTAACAGTCTCATAGCACCAACAGCGGGCTAAATAATAGTCTTATAATTCTATCTAACAGTCCCATAGCACCAACAATGGGCTAAATAGCAGTCTCATAATTTTATCTAATAGTTTCATAGCACAAACTGTGGGCTAAATAAAAATCTCATATCACCAACAGTGGGCTAAATATAGCTAATAATATTTTCAAATGTTTCTAAATAATACTCTTTCCCATGGAATTGTCCTCAGAGATGAGTTGAAGCAAACACATGCAAATGTTCCCTATCATATACAGCAATCAACATGTGAGATATGTATGCAACAATCAACTGTGTGAGAAGTGTTTAAGCAAAAGCATCCAAGAAAACTAGGAAAGTGAACTATCTATCTATCCAGGACTAGCAGCATAACGGAACCAAAAATCATAAGCATATTGAATGTATGATAAGTATGTGCAGAAACCAAAACTGCCAATACCACATTCAAGTCCACCGACATACAGAAATCAAAACTATAGATGCAGAAATTCAATATACTATAAAGAATGTGGGAAGATATGATAGGTTATCTCAGAATATTTAGGAATGTGTTATGAAATGCAATAATCAACACCTGATTTTGTTGTTATCCATGCTATGAAGAGGCATCCACCCTATATTTTCTTTCTTGATGTGGTAAAAAGTCAACATATGTGTGTCATTAAAAAAAATTAAAGAAATTAGATGTATTTTTATCAATCCCTAAAAAGTTTAGGATGACATTGAGTAACTATTTAAAGATAACATGACATCTAGCAATTACTATTGTCATAGATAGTCAACTCTGTAAATGACAAAATTAAGAAATTAAATGGATTTTTATCCATTAGTAATAAGTTTAGGGATAACATGGCATCTAGTAGTTACTATTTTCTATGGATAGTCCAATGGGTGACTTCCTTTTTCATGAGAAGTTATAAAGAGTGTGGACTTGGAATCAAATACAATTATTTTTCAGAAGTATAGTTAAGTGTTTCACTTTCTTCTTTATAAAGAAAAATACAAAGAATGGCCCAAGAAGCTCCAAGGAGTGTTGGGATGAAATGCACGAAAAAAAAAAAAAAAAACATTTTCCAAAACTAAATTAAAAAAAAAGCTTTCTCAAAAAGAATTAAATAAATCTCTTTCAAAACAAATAAAATAAAGTTCATATAGTAATAAGTTTAAGGATATTACCTCACATCCAAAAACTGTTCTTAAGAAATAGTCAATTACAAAGATAGCCAACTAGGTCACATCCATGCTCATGAGGCAAAATATTAAAAAAAATAGTCCAAAAATAAATATTTTTATTCTACTTTTTTAAAAGATTTCAATTTAGAAAAGGAAAGAAAATAAAAAAGAAAAAGATAAAAGATGGACAGCTTTTGATCTTAAAAATTAGTATTAATATTAAAACCAAAAAAACACAAACCCTACAAAATATAACTGCAACTCTAATGAAGAAATTCAAAACATGAATCACAAAAACCTGAAAACTGAAGATTTAAATTTCACATATTCAATCTAGAAGAAAATAAAAGCTCTAATGGAAAAGTCTGCAGTTTGGATCATATGAAATTAAGGTCATCACTTAAATGATAAATTAAAATAAGATTGTGTCTTCTTCCATGATATCTAGCTGCTATTGATGAATTATTTCAAGATTGAACATAGCCAGGAGGTAAAAACTTTCAAGGCCAATTTGTTGAAATGGCATAAAATAAAGCTCAACCTTAGTTATCTTCCACTCTTTGTGATATGGGAGGTTTAGAAGGCAAGAAATGCCTCCATTTTCAACAATCTCCAGAATAATATTGAAGATTATGTCATCCTTTATGAAGTGGAACAAACTGAAAGTCTACAGGAAAATAAACATTTGCACCTTTCCTACCCTTGTTCAGGAACATCCCGTTGGATTCTTCGATGGGGAAAAGGTGCATGTGGAGCGCATGACTATCAAGGGATGGACTAAGGTAGGATTTGGAACTAATGTAACATCCTTGACCCTCCGACCGATGAAGAGGACGCTACCATAACACTATCTACCCGAGAAACTAGCCCCATGAACATAATCATAAAAATTGAAATGATTTGAACTAAAACATGCATACATGATTACCATACAGCAGAAGCAAAACCATACATTCAAGCATTTAGCATGTTCATTATAATTCATTATCAAATGTAATTGCAGGGATTTAAACATAGGAATACTTATCTTATGAATAATCTCATCCGCAACCAGCTATGTCGCTTCCACGTTCCACCCAACTATAGGCCAATGTGCTCCTTAATGTCTCAGCAACAATGCCAGCCCCGAGCTGGGCATGATTCCCCAAGGAATAAGGAAACTAAGCAGGCTCACACATAGCCAAAGATACACAACTCAGCCAAGACAACACAGTTGGGTTTATCATAACATTAGGGACATGGGACAAGCTTACTACTAAGCTGGTGGGCTCACTGAAGATATAAGGACACCTACACTTGAACTAGCCTGACTTCTAGGACACCCACACACACCCAGCACAAGGAATCAGGCCATTCTTTGCTACAGAGTCCCTCAGGCCCTAACTTCCCTTCCAATGCTATTTAGGGGGTATGGAGAAGAAATCCAGCCCTCTAGCTCTGTTTATGAGGCTCCCAAGCACACCAGGTTTATCAAACATACCAAGCCTTCATTCCCACTCCAATTCAGTCCAAAGACCAACCACTGCATACACACAGCAAAATCAAGCAATTTACAGCTCTGGGGAAGAAAAGAAACACCACAGAACAAAATGGAGGTGACAATTTGGTTAACACACAGCTTTGACTGGGAAATTCAATTCTTGAGTCGTTCTCAGCCCTATTGTGGCCAAAACAACTCAATAGGAACCCACATCAACTGAAATTTTGTGGGGAAACCAACAGCAATTTCTCAGCTGCGTGAGGAAAGAAAAAAAACCCACTTGGAGGTGAATTCACATACCCTGACCCACAACATGAAGAGAAATACACACACAACAAAATCATGATGGTAAGGCCACTCTTCTAGTTGTTTGCGTGAGGAAAAATTGGCAAAACTTGTGCGTGAGGAGAAGAACAGTCGTCTCTGCATGAGAATGGGAAAAATGGAAGAATCCCCACATGAAGAGGAACAGATCCTTGGTAGAGTGTGTTTGTGCGAAAGGACTGACAGTCCTGCCACACACCACTTCCCATGCAAAAAAAATTCCTAGGCCATAACTGCTCCCAACTAACTCCGGAGAATTTAATTTGGTAATTGACTGATTGATGGGTTCTCCTATTGACATGTGGCTTTTTCCTATTGGCCCTAAAGGTTAAATAACTCCCCCTCCTTATCCTTAGTAAAATCATGCCCTTTTCATTATTGTTGCATTGACATAGCTGGTTGTGGGTATTTTTACTTGAAATGCATGTTTACATGATGCCAAAATTAATATGTGTTGGATAGCATGATATACCATCAGCAACGATTTTAATCACCAGTACATAAAACAATTAAATCGATGGTGTAGATTTTGCCTTTAGCTCCACACCATAATTAATTGCAATATATACATCATATACATTTTTAATGCAAATGGGGTCAAAATCAGGGTGTTACATTCCCCTCCCCTTTCAATAGCACTATCCTCAGTGCTTTACAAAATTGAACAAAATGCTACACTAGTACCACCTTAGTGTTCTGCAGAATTGAACAAAAATGGATGTTCCAATCACATGGCATCCTCCAACTCCCACGTAGCCTCTTCAAGACCATAGTGCTCCCATTGCATATTTACCTACCTTATGGATCAGTTCCTGAGCATTATGACCTTCCTGTCGAGGATGCGCATTGGCTCGATTTGGAACTCTCCCTCAGGTTCCACCTGAATCACATACCAATTTATCACATGGTTAGGATCATGTACATATTTCTTAATTAAGGAAAGAAACATGAAAAACATTATGAGATCTAGTGCTAGAAGGCAATGCCATTCTATATGCAACTGGCCCTATTCTTTCAAGCACTTCAAATGGCCCACGATATCTAGGTGACAACTTGGCACAACTTCCAAGCTTCAAGGAACTCTTATTTTCCCTCACTCTGAGGTAAACATGATCCCCTACACTGAACTATTTGTTCACCCTATGCTTATCTCCATGGAATTTCTGTCTGTCCTGATCTGCTTTCATATTCTAACTGATCTTTACAACCTCTTGCTCCATTTCCTTGAGCAATTATGGACCAAGCACAACCCTATTCACTGGATTATTCCAAGTCACTGGTGTCCTACACCTTCTGCCATACAAGGCTTCATACGAGCTCATCCCCAAGGATGCATGCTGTCCATTGTTATAAGTAAACTCTACCAAGTGTAAGTAATCTTCCCACTTGGTTGGATTATCCATCACATACATGCAAAGCATGTCTTCAAGCACTTGGTTAACTCTCTTTATCTTCCCATCAGTCTGAGGATGGTATGTAGTGTTGAATTTTAGCTTTGTACCCAAATCTGTAAACAATCCCTTCCAAAAATTAGAAGTGAACTTGACATCTCTGTCAAAGACTATTTCCTTAGGAAATCCATCCAATTTGAAAATATCCTTCTTGAATATTTTTGCAATGTCATCAGTCTTATCCATAGACTTAATCGGTATAAAATGTGCTACCTTTGTCAACTTATCCACCACAACCATGATGGAATCATGTTGTCTCCAAGTCATCGGCAATCCTGTAATGAAATCCATCGAAATAAATTCCCATTTCCATTTTTGAACTGGAAAAGGTTGCAACAAACCTGCTGGGTATTGATGCTCAACCTTTACATGCTAATATTTCATGCACCTTGAAATATACTCAGCCATGTCCTTCTTCATTCTTGGCCAAAAGTACTGGTTTCTGGCTGTAGCGATTGTCTTCTGATATCCTGGGTGACCAGAATATGGAGCTTGATGGATTTCATCCATAACAACTCTCCTTAAATATGCTACATTTGGAATATAAATTTTGCCTTTATAAGTAAGAAGTCCATCTTCTTCCAACTTATATCCCTCATACCTCTTCTCAAGACTTTGCTGCTGCAATTTGTCTTTTACTTTCTCATACAATTCATCTCTAGCAGTATGATTAATAACCTGTTGCCTCAAATCTGATTGGAAAATACTAAGAGATGCCACGTGCATTTCCTGCACCTTCCTGCTGAGTGCATCGGCTACCTTATTCTCTTTTCCCTTTATGTGCTTGGTTTCAAAATCAAACTCACATAAAAACTCTAGCCATATAGCTTTCCTAGCATTCAGAGTAGGATGATCAAACAAATACTTCAGACCACAATGGTCTGTCCTTAGCTCAAATCGTCTACCCATCAAGTAATGCCTCCACATCTTGAGAGCATGTACTATGGCTACAAGCTCTAGATCATGAGTGGCATAGTTTTTCTCATGTTCCTTCAACTTTCTTGACTCGTAACATATCACGTGGTTGTCTTGCATAAGGACTCCTCCAATCCCTTTTCCACATGCATCGGTACATACCACAAAATATTTCTCTGGTTCGGAAACCTTCAATACTGGTGCATTGGTGAGAAGGTTCTTCAACTGCTGGAAGCTTTATTCACACCTCAATTTCCATTCAAACTTTATCCCTTTCTTTTGCAAAGAAGTGATGGCATGTGCAACTTTGTAGAATCCTTCAATGAATCTCTGGTAGTATCCTGCAAGTCCTATAAAATATCTTACATCTGTCACATTTCTTGGAGTAGGCCAATTCACAATGGATTCAATATTTTCAGGATCCATTGATATACCCTCTTCTGAGATAATGTGACCCAAATACTGAATTCTATCTCTATAGAAGTCACACTTGCTCAGCTTTGCATACAACTAATGTTCCCTGAGTAATTGCAATGTCAATATCAAATGCTCTTCATGCTCTTCCTCATTCTTAGAATAAATAAGAATGTCATTAAGGAAAACAAGAACAAACTTGTCCAAATACCTACTGAAGACACTATTAATAACGAAAGTAAATGTATCTGGTGCATTTGTGAGACCAAATGGTACCACTACAAACTCATAATGTCCATACCTTGGAGCTCCCCAAGGAGACACACTCGGCCCGATATACTTCTTCTCCAACAACTCTTGCAGTTGAATCTTCAACTCTAGCATCTCTGGTGTACTCATCATGTAAGGTGTCTTAGACATTTATGATACTCCTGGCACAAGTTCAATTGTGAAATCAATGCCTCTCTTTGGAGGAAGCCCTGGAATATCATCAGGAAACACACCCCTGAATTCCTGCAACACATGAAAGTCCTCCAACCTAGGAGTTTCATCTCTAAAATATGAGCTGCATACAACTGGAAACCTTTCCTACATAACTTCTTCAATTGTATTGTCGAAACCTGCCTTACTCAAATCACCTTTGGAATACCTCTTACCACTACTAGGTTCCCTTCTTCATCCATGCATTCGAAAGTCTTATTGTAACAGTCAAGCTTTACCCTATGAGATTCTAACCAATCCATTCTAATGAGAACATCATAAGAACCAAGTGGTAGAACATTCATATCTACATGAGTGACCAATCCATTCATGAATAATGGACATTTCTCTACCACTTCACTAACCTTTCTCTTGGTTCCAGTGGCTAGCAGTGAACTAACCGAGATTTTCTAGGCTTTACTTTCTTAAAAGCACAAATATACACTACTCTAGGGGTAATGTAACTGTGAGTAGAACCAGGGTCAATCAAAATAGAAACAGATTGCTCAACAATATTACCTACAAATTCAACCACAATTGACTGGTGATCTGCCTGGCGGTCCTCCAATGCTGTATAAATCCTAGGGATGGCCCTTACTACTTGACCCACTATTTCTGCTTCTTGAATGTTATAAGCTGGCCTTGTAATCTCATTCTCGAGTGGACAATTTCTGTGCATGTGGGGTCCTCCACATTTCCAACATTGGAGTGGTTCCATGTTCTCCTGTGGATCTCTAGGCTTTTCTCCCATCACTTTGGCTGGATGCTTCTCAGCTTGTGACGGTTGCTTCTGCTGATTCCAGAAGTTAGAAGGTTTGAAACCTTTCTTCCTTTTGTCAAACTTCTCATTCTTCTTGTCCTTCCATGTCTTATGATAATCAGGTTTACCTTTGCTTTTCTCATAGCAATACTTAGCCTTCCTTATTGCTTCTTCAAGATTTCTAGGTTCATAAAACTCAATTCTGTCTTTGTAAGACTGAGGAAATCCACTCAGGAAATGTTGGATCTTAAATTATTCATATTTGATGTACCTGACATACCTTAACAATTCCAAGAATTTATTTTCATACTCTTCCATGGTCTACTGTCCCAATATCAACTCATGGAACTTCTTAATTTTGTCATCATAATACCTATCAAAGAGGTATTTCTACTTGAAATACTTCTTGAACTGTTTCCACTTAAGTCTCCTTTCACTGATCCTCTTTACTTGCTTGAATTTATCCCACCAAATGGTTTCCCTTCCATTCATATTGAATATGGAAACCCTTGCCTTCATGTTTCCTAAATAATCTGAAACTTGGAAATACTTTCTTATCCCAAGAAGCCAAGCTTTAGCCTCTTGTCCAGTCTTTACCTCGCCGTCAAATGTAGGAGGTTTAGCCTTCTTAAATTCATCCCGAGAGCAATCCCTATGGTGCCTCCTTCTCTTTCCCTTGTGAGAAGAAGAGCTTGAATCCCCACTAGATTCTTCTGAGTTAGGTGATCTACTATAAGTCCTTCTTCTTCTCCTGGTACTGCTCTTACTACCTTCTGGTTTTACTGTACCCTATCCAGAGTCTATATTTCTTTGCAAGTCTGTCAAACTTTACAACATAACAGCATTCAACCATTGTTGTTCTTCCTGGGAATTAATCAAGCTTCTCATGGTGGCCGCAATATCTGACGGTGTCTCTTGGAATCTCCTTCCATTAGACCCTATGTCATCATTTCCAACTCCAACATTTTCTCCAATGGAATCTCACGCACGCTGGTAGGAATCCTGAGCATCATATCCATCATGGGTTCTCATGGTTAAACGAAAACTTACCTTACTGAACCGCACTACCTAGAATACTGCCCTTGAAGGCGTCTATGATTCTACAAAATGTGTTAGTAACACAACTGTTAGTTGCATATGATTCTGATCAATCATAAATCACTTACCTTGACTGGGAAACCTCATATTAACAATTTCAAACGGGCTTTTCTTTTCACAAGAACAACTATATGAAGGGGACGACAGGGGTCAAGGGGGTATAAGATCGCTGCCATTTTCTCCTTTTCAATCCTATAAATCCACTGAAAAACTACTGAAAATCTGCTAAGAATTTTCTTTTCCCACTCAGAATTTGTTTTTTCATCTGATTGGATCCCTTTCCAACTAGCCATCTGATGTATCGGGTCACTAGTTGACAACTCTTCCAACACATTGTTAGATCGATCTTCATTTGTCATTCAATGCACATCAGTTCAATCTTCCTCTATCTTCTGATGCCATATCAGGTCAATCTTCCTCTGTCATCTGATACCATATCGGCTCGATCTTCCTCTGTCTTCTGACGCTTCGACTGATCGATCTTCTATCCTTTTTTGACACTTCAGTTGATTGATCTTCTATTCATTTTTGACATGTCGACTCCCTTCAGGCGAGCATTGCCGACACCTCAGCTTCGCTTCAACGAACGTCTTCTAATATGCCTCAGAGAGATTCTACCGAGAGACATCAAAAAGTTATCTGAGATGCCTCGGAGAGCTTCAAACGAGATTTCCTACACTTAGAAAAATTTTCAAATTTTTGAAATTTTTTCCTCTTATATTCCTCTTTCTGCTGCCATGTCAGCTCCCTTTCGGTGAGCCTTGCCGACACCTCAGCTCTACCTAGACGAGAGCTTCAGCTCCTCCCAGCCGAGAACTTCGAAAAAAATTCAAACTTAGGAAATTTTAAAAATTTCTCTCTGCTGGGTTTATTTACTAGATGGACTCATCTTACGTCCTCCGACATATCGGATAGACTTCCACCTAAGTTATTCGACATATCGGATGGAATTTATTCTAATTCATCCGATGTATCGGATGGACTTCAGCATAAGTCATCTGATATTTCCGATACTTCAAGTTTTTTTTGAAATTTTCCTGTCTTTCTCATTTTTTTCTCTGCTGGGCAAGGGGTAACCTACCTTTGTCACTACTTCTTCATGGCCCATTGAGGCCCATGCCGCAACATGTGCTCTAACCCTCCAACCGATGAAGAGGATGCTACCATAACACTATCTACCTAGGAAACTAGCCCCATGAACATACTCATAAAAATTGAAATACTTTAAACTAAAACATGCATACATCATTACCATACAGTGAAAGCAAAACCATACATTCAAGCATTTAGCATGCTCATTGTAATTCATTATCAAATGTAATTGCAGGGATTTAAACACAAGAATACTTATCTTATAAAGAATATTGTCTGCAACCAGCTATGTCGCTGCAACGTTCCACCCAACCATAGGCCAGTGTGTTCCTTAATCTCTTAGCAACATTGCCACCCTCGAGCTGGGCATGATTCCCCAAGGAATAAGGAAACTAAGCAGGCTCACACACATCCAAAGATACACAACTTAGCCAAGCCAACACAGTTGGGTTTATCAAACAATTAGGGAGTTGTGACAAGCTTACTGCTAAGCTGGTGGGCTCACTGAAGAGCTAAGGACACCTGCACCAGAACTAGCCTGACTTCTAGGAAGCCCACACACACCCAACACAAGGAATCAGTCCTTTCTCTGCTACATAGTCCCTCAGGCCTTGACTTCCCTTCCAGTGCTATTCAGGGGGTGTGGAGAAGAAATCCAACCCTCTAGATCTGTCTATGAGGCTCCCAAACAAACTAGGTTTATCAAGCATACCAAGCCTTCATTCCCACTCCAATTCAGTCCAAAGACCAACCACTGCATACACACAGCAAAATCGAGCAATTCACTGCTCTGGGGAAGAAAAGAAAACACCATGGAACAAAACCGAGGCGACAATTTGGTTAACACATAGCTCTGATTGGGAAATTCGATTCCTAAGTCATTCTTGGCCCTATCATGGCCAAAATGACTCAACAGGAACCCACAGCAACCCAAATTTCGTGGGGAAACCAGCAGCAATTTATTAGTTGCGTGAAGAAATAAAAACAACCCGCGTGGAGTTGAATTCACATACCTAGACCCACAACATGAAGATAAATACACACACAACAAAATCGTAAGGTTAAGTCCATTCTCCCAGTTCTCTGCTTGAGGAAAAATTGTCAAAACCTGTGCGTGAGGAGAAGAACAGCCGTCTCTGCGTGAGAATGGGAAAAATGGAAGAATTCCCACGTGAAGAAGAATGGATCCCTGGTGGAGTGTGCGTGTGAGAAAGGATTGATAGTCCTACCACACACCACTTCCCATGCAAAACATTTTCCCAGGCCATAACTACCCCCAACTAACTCCAAAGAATTTGATTTGATAGTTTCCTGATTGATGGGTTCTCCTATTGACATGTGACTTTTTCCTATTGGCCCTAAAGGTTAAATAATTCCCCCTCCTTATCCTTAGGAAAATCATGCCCTTTTCATTATGGTTGCGTCGACATAGCTAGTTGTGGGTATTTTTAATTAAAATGCATGTTTACATGATGCCAAAATTAATATGTGCCGGATAGCACGATATACCATCAGCAATGATTTTAATCGCTGAAACATAAAACAATTAAATCGATGGTGTGGATTTTTCCTTTAGCTCCACACCACGAAAAAAAAAATATGAAGTGAGTTTCTTTTTAAATGGTGGTTATATTTGTGGGAAAAATGTCAATACCTATTATTCCGGAGAATCAAGGTACCTATTATTTCAAAAAATTAAGGCATGGTCATAGTTAAATAATCTATTTAATCATTATATAGTCAATACATAGCTCTTGAACAAGAGCACCATGTCACTTAGACGGGTTCCATTACATAGTCAATACATAGCTGTTGAACAACAGCACCATGTCACTTAGGCAGGTTCCATTACATAGTCAATACATATCTCTTTAACAAGAGTACCATGTCACTTAGGCGGAAAAATTAGATAAATTCAATTAGATAAAATTAAAATCATATTTTCCTAATTTTATATTTATTTTTTATTACTCTGTTATTTTTAAAGAAGTAATAATTAACAATAAAAAGTAATTATAATAAAAAAATAAACCAATGGCGTTGATAGGGGGAACAGCGTGGCAGGCATGCCTCGCGCTTGACAAACAAGCATTAACACATCGGATTTGATGAGGGAAAAATGAATGATGGTAGGGTTTGCAACTTTAATTCGAGTGGGAACATGTTCCGTATACTTTGTATCTTTCCCTAACAATAGTAATCTTCATCGCTAATCGAATATTGATGGTTGGGCTTGTGGGCATTCAATTCTTTAGGTGGGGTATGAAATCATGGTCTAATGGTTATGGGATGGCGCAAAGGTATTCTCTAAACACACAAAGATTTTGCATCAATTTTTGGTGCGATTTTTCGTGATTATGGTTAAAAAACATTAAGAGAATTTCAAATCGCCGAAAAATAATGTTAAAATTTGCAAAGTGAGGGTGCTCAGGGGATTTTAGGGCACCGATTTTATTTATGCGCTTAAAATCATGTAACAAACCATATATTGTTTAGATTTTGCTAAAAAAAATCATTAGATTTCAGCAAAAAAATGGCCGAGAAGTCAAAAAATACGCACTTTTAGACAGCTCCAATGAAAATGATGTTGATTATGCACTAGGTTTAAGGATTATATAGGGATCTGTATGATAAGGCTAGGCCTTTTGATATGTTTGTTTGGTACTTTTCTTCCATATTTTTGTTCTAAGCGCTTTGTGTGGAGGCCTTTTTAGTAAGTGATTATTTTAGTTTGAGAATCCTTTAACTCCTTTTCCTATTAGGCGCTTATCTTTTATGATATCTTAGTCTCTTCTTTTTATATATTTCTACATCGATGATTACATTCTTTTTCCCACTCTCAGGGACTACTTTTCCATGGCAAGAAAAGGAAGGAGTTGATGATCAAAGAAGGGAAGTAGCAACAATAGTTAGACAAAGGTCTCGATAGAAGTTGGGAATCCATGGCAACATACCTCAATCAAATTATTGCTCCAATTGATGACAAAATTTCCAAGGGAGACGCATGGGTTAAAATTCACCAAGAGTTTGTTAAGGTCGAGGACATCACTATGGATATGAGTCATTGGGTTAGAGACACTAGATATAATTGCACCTGAGATATGAAATATTATGAGACATTCACTCTTTACTTATAGGTTAAGTCTCTATTAGGAAAGGTCCTTCTTGACAACTAAGAATAAAGGAATGAATGTTAATGCAGATGTATGAGCTACATGAAAGAAACAAAAAAATTCAGGGCAAGCTAAACATTATTATCAAGGAAACTACATGACTATAATTTATTGCCTTAGCCCTTACTTTGACCCCTACTTCAGCTATCGGCACCTCTTTTGCACAAGAGATTCCTTTATTTCCTATTTTAGGTGATGAATTAGAAGAATAGTTTCGATGCTTTGCATAATTTCTTTTTGAATCCCAATTAGCATAGGTAGAATAAGACGAGCCTAGTTTCTTTTTCTACTAAATCAAAATTAGCAACACCTTTTGGATCTCAAATGACAATTTATTGTTCCATCTGTGATTTGGTGTCCCGTAGGAAATACATGAATTGATTGTTTTGTAAATTCAGCTTAAACTAATATAAATCATGGTAACTTAAAAACAAATTAGAATAAAAAATAGACTAACATTAATGACTTTGTGCACAATTCCTATCTTATTTTCGTAGAAGTTTCCTTCCAAAATGAATGAAATTAATTGTCTTCCAAATTTCCATATTTAATGTAGTAATATTATATAGTCTATTTTAAATTCACTATCAAAGACACCAAATTGATATGTAAAACCCCCTTATTTGTGGGATAACACATCAATTATATTTATAAAAAAATTAAATATATCTATCGAAACTTAACCATGATGTCGAATAGTTAACAATGTAAACATATAATTAGAATTGAGTTGCAAACATTAACTAGAATTAATTATATATGTTCATTCAATGTTTTCTATATCTACGGGTCTTCTAGTGGTCTCTAAGCATTCTATTCAGTTACTACACATTCTATTCAGATATGTCTTATATGTTAATTTTATAATGAAATAGATTTATTTATTGAGTATGTCTTATAAGGCATTTGGTATGTTATACTCAAATCCCTTATCCTTATGTGAAGGATTTGGGGACCTATTGGTGGAATAGAGTGGTTTTCACTCTTCCCGCTTGGGATCAAACTCCCAATGAGACATTGGCTCATTCTGATAAGGTTAGAGGGATAGGCATCTCGATTTGAGTTTGGATTTAGATTAAATCTGTGGTCTCTAGATGTATCGACCCTTTATTAGTTCTATGGTTTCTATATGTATCGACCCTTACTAAGTCATAAATTATTAGTATATCATCCCTTATCCTCAAAAATTCATATTTATTCTTATATTGTAATGTTCTGGGATCTGATATATAAATATGAACACTAATCAGTTGCTGCAAATTTAATTAAAAATATGATATACAACTTGTAGACAATCAACAAAATTATGGACTATACAGATAAAGGTATTTTACTAAAAAAATCATAGGCATGGAAGTGGGCAGAGGGAAGCAACCAAGGAAACTTTCAGGACATAGAATTCATATTCCCAAATAAATTTATATAGAAGACCATTTAGGTTTCAGAGTCATATATGATGAAACTTACTCCCACACTTATGGGTCATACAACCGTGAAACTGAGAAGATTCCTTCAGTTCCCTTCAACCAGAGGTTTGGGGAAATGCATAGAGATGATGACAGACCTTTTAATATATCATTCAATAAGGTTTGGAATATTTTGGAAAATATTTGGTTAGGTTTCAGAAGTTTAGGAGAGAATGGCGAGAATTGGGCAATTTTGGCTTGGTGAGGCCCTGCGCAATGGAGGATGCTAAAACAGTGTACAAAGTCAAATAATTTTATTTATGAATATTTTTCTGGAAATATGGGTTTTTTATTGACACAAATCAACTTCTGGAATCGAATTTGGGTGAAGAGACCTCTCATAATGAAAGAAACTGTGAGACTAGCCAATTTTAACAAGTTATCTAGCTAAGGTGTAGAGTAAAGCATGAAAATCGTATCAGAATGACTTTAGTACAGAGAATGGAATTTAATATAGCCTAATAAAAATTTAATTAACATATTACATAACTCATAATCATGCTCATGTTCAGTACTCATTTACTAAAGCAATAAACTGATCAAAAACCCTCATTTTAATGACAAATTAAGCTCATACATGGAAGACTTGATATGTGAGTGCATTGGAAAGAAATATTTAGAATAATAAAGATATTTTAAATAGGTGCTTAATGGTCGATTCATATGAAATATAAGTGGAGGAATAACCACTCCAAATGGAGCTCAAAACGGCGGGCAGGTGGCCTGGATTTGACATTAGGATTGATGGGAGTGTAAGTGAAGCTTTCACTTCACTGGAGATTGAATTCACTAAGATGAATGGCTAGAAAATACATCTGATATGATCTCATGGGATTTTCATCATCTTCTCCACACCTTCAATGAGAAATGGAAGGGAGGAGGAAGAATGAGGCAGGAAGGAATTGGGGCACATCTCCCAAAGGCTGAGACACATTTATCAATAGAAGCAATGTTTCACATAAACATGAATCGATCATAATCCAAAATAAGTCAATGAGATCCATTTTTCTTTTTATAAACCTCTAGTGACTTGTTTAGAAGGTATAAGTGACCTGGGAGAGCAAGTCATCCACATAGAAACCTAACCCTAACCATGAATGTTCCCTCCTTGAAAATTTTAACAAGTTTGAGTCCTTGAATATGTTTCCCATTCTTGTATCCTTCATCCCATTTGGAAACTGTTCTTTCTTTGACCCAAAGTTGTTATTTTCCCTATGACAACATTTCCTGGCTTCCTTACTTTTATGAATGAACTCAAAAATGGAAATCATGCCGTCCTTTTGTCTGATGTTTCCTTCTTTTCATTATGACAACTTTTTCTCCCTTCTTATTTTGTCATTGCAGTCTCAAATAGCAATTGTGCCCTCCTTTGGTGTGATGTTGTCTTTTTAGATCTGATTACTTTTGTCATATATTTTGGAACTTTCCTTCTTCCTATGACTTCTTTCTTTTGTCATTCTTCTTATCAATTTTTAAATATTATCCTTGGAAAATTGGCTTCCCCAATGCGCCCCCCTGACATGACACTTATTTTCCACATATTAAATTACTCAATAATTAATAATGTCCATAATTAAAATCAAGTACATGCCTTAATAATAATTATTTAGCAAAATTTACCTAGGCTAATTAATTAATGCCACTTAATCCCCCTAGGTGCTTAGAAAGGTCTACACTTTTGGTGGTCAAAATGTGCGGACATGAGAGTCCTCCCCTCCCAAATATTCTTGTACTCAAGAAGAAGCACTCTAGAGTGTCGGAATTTTCTCCACCATGTTTTTGTTGCACCACTCTGAGCTTGGTCATTTCCCAAATGACCACCTATGATAACAAAATCATTCACCCAATTGAGGTAACTGAGTAGAATGCTTGGATCCACTGCCTCCTCTTTCAAGATCCAAATACTACTGCTCCATTTGTAAATATACCATTCCCAAGAATGTCAAGGTCCCACGGTATTTTCTGCCTCATTCCACTCATCAGTAACAATAACAAAATTGCATCATCATAGAAGATTAAAATCATGATGTGGAAATCATACCACCATACTGAAATTTGAGAACTCTTAATGCTAAATTAGAAATAGGTGAGAATTCCCCACCCAACATAGAATTATTTATGTTCTGGATGCGCACTAGCACTGAAGCTCACATTTTTGTTGCTACAATGACATATGTGTGAGTTCCAAAGTCCAACCCCAATGAGTATAGGTATCATCCAACCAACACAGATTCCCAAACTGCTCACAATAAGATTATGCATTGCAATTATCTCCAAAAATGCAACCAGGAAAAACTTATAAGTGTCCCCTCATCCAACTTGAGAGAGTACCGACCCTCCAACCACAAGGCCCATGTGAACACTCCCAATGGATCAACTCTCTGACACTAGTCAAATGGTACAAGAATCCATCCAATTGTGTGGATTTCCTCCACAAATACTACCTTATGAAATATAATTTTCTCATCAACTCCTCTTGGTAGCTTGCTTGCTTAGCTACCTTCCATTTCTCATCAGCAAATTTTTTCTACAAGGAGACTCCATGTGTGGCATGTATTCTTCCACCCAATCCATATGTGGCTGAATGGAATCAAGTGACAACAATATGTACCTATGTGGTTGTTGGGAGGGTGATGGTGCATTCAACAAGTTATCATGAACACCTAGGAAAGCCTCCAAATCTTCCTATTGCACCAACACAGAGAATTCCTTCACTCAATTTTCATCCCCACTTGATGTGGAGGAAATAGAAGTGTGGGTAGAATTGTGAATCATATCTATAAAATACTTATCCACCTAACTTATGGCTACCCCATCTTCATATTCATCTAACTCTTCCACGGGGAAGAGATTCTCTCCAAAAAACAATTCCAGTTTTCTCTGGAAAAGACCAAGTGCTTGGTTCTCATCAAAATTGTTTGTACAGTCCTCAAGCACCTGAAAAACCAAGTGCATATCATTTCGTCTTGAGCTTCCAACATGTTTCTAGTGTATCCTAGATCCAAATCCTAAGCTCTATCAAGCATCAAGAGGGATCAAATCTCCCGAGGTGAAAACCTACTTGAGGGCAATACTTGAGAAGAGGTTTTCACCTTGGGAGATTTGATCCCTCTCGGCGCTTGATAGAGCCTAGGATTTGGATCTAGGCTGGTTTTAGCTGTGGGTGGTGACACAAAACTGGCATTTGATCAACATTGTAAGGAACACGTTAAGTTGAAAACACAGATAGAATTATAAGTATCTCAATGTAAGTAATAAGTATTAAGGATTATATTCAGGCCGTTAGATTCATTATCTTTGGATTTAGAACAGTGCTCCCCTTGGTAAACATGTAGCGAATTCAGTTCAAAGGAAATGTAGCCGCGTTGTTCAACGCCTAGCTTATTTTCAACATTTTGGCAGAGATTGAGATTCTCACTCAGGAAATGTATGGTTTGCACCTCAGAAGATTTGATCCCTCTCGATGCCTATTTTCATCCCCACTTGATGAGGAAGGATTTGGGGGTCTATTGGTGGAATAGAGTGGTTTTCACTCTTCCCACTCAGGATAAAACTCCCAATGAGACATTGGCTCATTATGATAAGGTTAGGGATAGGCATCCCGATTTGAGTTTGGATTCAGTTTAATTCTGTGGTATCTAGATGTATCGATCCTTTATTAGTTCTATGGTTTCTAGATTTCTTGACATTAGAGGAAATTTCAACTCAAAATTGGCCTTTTAACTTTTATTCAAATTCCATGGCATCATGTGTTAGCCAATGAAATTTCTTTAAATTTGAAATACCGTATAGGTCTTAAACACTTTTTTAATATAAATTTGGGGATAGGTATCATAAAAAAACTACTTTTTTTGTTTATATTTTTGACATAGCTCCTTGTGTTTTTACTCAAATTTCGATCGGGAGAGCTTGTTGGATGCGGAATTAAATTCCGTATCCAACGAGTACCCACTTGGCATACTTTTAACGGACCCCGATGCCCCAAAAACAAGAAATACCTGAAAAAATGAAATGATGTTTGTTATTTCTTTGATACATAGCTGTAAAAACTCATGAAAATTGTACCCATGGAGTCTATTTTCTTAATGGGTAGGCTATTCCATCATTTTGCAGAGATTAACACACCATGAATACGCTTTATGTGAGGTGATTTGCAGTTTTCTCATCAATTTTGTGTAGTTACATCAATTCACTCTGAATTCTTAGTGGTGTTATTTATGATTTTGTAGTGGGTTTATTATCCTTAATTCTCCATGAACATAGTAACTAATTAAATCTATGTATTTTCAACAAATTTATAGGTTTGAAGTAGATCTTTTCAACAAATTTATAGGTTTGAAATAGATCTGTTAAAGAAATTCACCATGAGTTTGCCTCGGGAGCAATCCGGACCCAGGGAAATTTCAGCAGGTAGATATGAGTTTGGATGGGGAGCTTCGCCAGATGCATCCATAAGTAAAGGACCCACCAAGCCATCACCAGTCCTACACTGAGAGCCATTGTTGTAGTTCTAGGCAGCACTTTACTGTTGGTAAGTTACTACAAGATTTTTGTCAAGTATTGCAAAGCAGGAGACCTTTTTCAGGAGGAGATGCAGGAGTTTGACTATGAACATAATATACACATCGATGCTTATTCACTGGAATGATTTCAAGACACAGAAGACTGGCCTGGATGAAGCAGTGATCAGATCCATTCCTCTGTGCAGACATACAATTGTCACTTCCTCTGTGCAAACTTACAATGGGCACATCTACTCTGCTAGACTGAGGCTGTGGACACGGGGAGACTCGTCATTTGTGGTCGACAGACGACAAGAATTGCAGAGGAAGCAAGCCCCTTAAATAACACCTTCGGTGTAAACATTCCAAAGACATTTCAAATCCTGCAAAAAACAATGTTAGAATTTGTAGAGTGAGGGTGCCCAAGGGTGTTTTTTTGATGGAATGATTTTATTTATGAGCTTAAAATCATGCAACAAACCAAATATTTAATTTAAATTTTGTAAAAAAAAATCATCGGATTTTAGAAAAATATATATGGTTGAGAAGTCAAAAAATAAGTGTGTTTAGACAGCTCCAATGCAAATGATGTCGAGGAGTATGCAGTGGGTTCAAGGATTAGATAGGGACTGTAGGATAAGGCTAGGCAATTTGATATGTTTGTTTGGCAATTTTCTTCTATATTTATGTTCTAAGCACCTTTTTGTGGAGGCCTTTTTACTAAGTGATCATTTTTAGTTCGAGAATCCTTCAACTCCTTTTTTTCTTATTAGGCCCTTATTTTTTTATGATTCTTTTAGTCATGGATGAGTACATTTTTTTCCCACTCTTAGTGACTACTTTGCCATGGTGGGAAAAGGAAGGAGATGATGATTGATGATCGAAGGGGAAGTAGCAACAACACTCAGACAAAGGTCTCGGTAGAAGTTGGGGAATCCAGGCTAACTTACTACAAAACAAGTGCAATTTTGATAGAGATGTTACTACAAAAATAAAATTCCATCCACTGCACCATTCCAACTAAGAGAATAACAGATGTCTCTTTCCCTTACTCGATAAAATGAGTGCACCAACAGACAATTCTCTAAATCTATTTAACTCATCCCCACTTAAACACCGTATTAGTTCTCGGTGTGATATTTGTGATATTAATGGATATCTCAATTAATATAACGATATTTTATACAGTCAGCAATTGCTTTTGGAATGTTCTTTTGCCCATAAATCCTTTGTGAGTCATTTTGCAAACTTTTAAAACCCAATAAAAACAGAAAGCAATAAATAATCAGTAAATTAACAAGCCAACGTGAAACTAGATTACAACAACAAAGAAAGGAAACCTAAAGACTCTGAAAGATAAATTCTAAGAATAAACATGATTGGGATTAGAAATTGGTAAAAGAAGAATTCTTCAACTATCTAGTTCTAAAAGAAATTCGTCTCTTTTAACTCTACAATTCATGTAGCATCAGAGCCATAAACATTAATTTTCTTAAACGGTTTCTATTACTCGCTTACACCATCAAAACAAATTTGGGTTGGTTCAACTCATTTACACCAACAATGAAACGAAACTCGAAGACTATGAACAAGAAATTCTCAGATTGAGAATAGAAATTGCTACTTTTAACACTAACCTAAAAATACTTATAGCATCACAAAGAATGAATCACAGCAATAAACACAGATTTCTAAAACTGTTTTAGAAAGATGCATTCATAATTTGCTCTATAAAAAACTAGACAGAACAATAGAGCTTCATGATATTGGTTTGCCTCATGTAACAGATTAAGTTTCATTATTTACATAATTCAAATGTTAAAAGTGTTGAATCTATTTCTATACTTGAAAAAAAATGAATTGAAAAAAAACATTTAAAAACCAATATGCAAATAGTCCAAATTTAAAAACTAATATGTAAATAGTCCAAATTTTTCAGTGAGAATTCTCTAATTCTATCTATCAGTCTCATAGCACCAACAGTAGGCTAAATAATAGTCTCATAGCACCAACAATGGGCTAAATAACAGTCTCATAATTCTATCTAACAGTCTCATAGGACCAACAACAGTGGGCTAAATAACAGTCTCATAATTCTATCTAACAGTCTCATAGGACCAACAACAGTGGGCTAAATAACAGTCTCATAACACCAACAGTGGGCTAAATAATAGTCTCATATCACCAACAATACACTAAATATAGCTAATAAGATTTTCAAATGTTTCTAAATAATACTCTCTCCCATGGAACTGTCCTCAGAGACAAATTGAAGCAAACACGTGCAAATGTTCCCTGTCATATACAACAATCAACATGTGAGATATGTATGCAACAATATGATAACAATCAACATATGAGATATGTATTTAACAATCAACTGTGGGAGAAGTGTTCGAGCAGAAGCAGCGAAGAAAACTAGAAAAGTGAACTATCTATCTATCCAGGACTAGCAGCATAACGAAACCAAGACTCATAAGCATATTGAAAGTGTGATAAGCATGCGCAGAAACCAAAACTGCCAGTACCACATTCAAGTCCACCAATAAACAGAAATCAAAACTATAGATGCAGAAATTCAATATACTGTATAGGATGTGGGAAGATATGATAGGTTATCTCAGAATATTTAGGAATGTGTTATGAAATGCAATAATCATGACCTTTGTTGTTATCCATGCTATGAAGAGGCATCCACTTATGTGTTCTTTGATGTTGTAAAAAGTCAATTTATGTTTGTCATTAGAAAAGAAAATAAAGAAATTACATGTATTTTTATCAATCCCTAATAAGTTGATGACATCCAGTAACTATTTAAAAAGATAACATGACATCTAGCAATTACTATTGTCATAGATAGTCAACTGGGTAAAGAACAAAATTAAGAAATTAAATGGATTTTTATCAAATTAGTAATCAGTTAGAGATAATAGACAAAATTAAGAAATTAAATGAAATTTTATCAAATTAGTAATAAGTTTAGGGATCTAGTAGTTATTATTTTCTATGGATAGTCCAATGCGTGACTTCCTTTTTCATGAGAAGTTATAAGGATTGTAGACACCGAATAAAATACAATTATTTTTCAAAAGTACAGTCAAGTGTTTCACTTTCTTCTTTATAAGAAAAAATACAATGAATGGCTCAAGAAGTTCCCAGGAGAAAAAATATTTTCCAAAAAAAATAAAAATAAATAAAGCTTTCTCAAAAAGAATTAAATAAATCTCTCTAAAAGCAAATAAAATAAAGTTCATATAGTAATAAGTTTAAGGATAATACCTCACATCCAAAAACTATTCTTAAGAAATAGTCAATTACAAAGATAGCCAATTAGGTCACATCCATGGTCATGAGGCAAAATAAATAAAAATAGTCCAAAAATATATATTTTTTGTATTTTATTTTTTTTAAAGATTTCAATCTAGAAAACAAAAGAAAATAAAAAAGAAAAAGATAAAAGATAGATAGCTTTTGATCTTAAAAGTTAGTCTTAATAACAAAACCAAAAAAACACAAACCCTAGAAAATTTAACTGCAACTCTAGTGAAGAAATTCAAAACATGAATCACGAAAAAGTGAAAACTAAAAATTTAAATTTTACATATTCAATTTAGAATAAAACAAAAGCTCTAAGGGCGAAGTCTACAATTTGGATCATATAAAATTAAGGTCATAAATTAAAATAAGATTGTGTCTTCTTCCATGATATCTGGTTCTATTGATGAATTATTTCAAGATTGAACATAGGTGGGAGGTAGCAACTTTCAAGGCCAATTTGCTGAAATGGCATAAAATAAAGCTCAACCTTAGTTATCTTCCACTCTTTTTGATATGGGAGGTTTGGAAGGAAAGAAATGCCTCCATTTTCAACAATCTTAAGAAGAAGAATGAACAATCTTAAGAAGAAAAATGATATTATCTACCTGAAGTTTGTGTCATCTTTTATGGATTGTAACAAATTGGAAGTGTGCAGTAAAAGAAACATTTGCACCTTCCCTAGCCTTGTTCATGAACATCCGGTTGGATTCTTTGATGGGACAACTATGAAAGGTGCATGTGGAGCTAGGATAGTCCTAAAGGTGGGGAATGTCATGGCTGTCAATGGATGGACTAAGCAAGAGTTGGGACTAATATGAGAGTTGAAGTGATAGGTCTGTGGTGTTTACTCTTTTGTGTCGGAACTTGGTGTATCAATCATCTATAGGGTCTTGGGGATTCTCAAGTCATCATCAAATGGGAAATGGGGGAGGCTCAAGTTAAGTATTTGGAAATTAAGCACTTGTTAACTAGTACCAGATGATAAAATCATTTTCTTTTATATCATTCAACCATATTTACTCAGAAATGAATGTCGAAGCTCACACTTTATCTAAGCACAAGCTAGATATGATGAATGGAAGACTAAGTTTCTCCCACTTGGATGCACCCATATGTGTTGGAACTGGACATTTGAATAGGTTCAAATAGGCAATCCGAAAGTTTGGTTTCTATTGATAAAAAAGGACTGGTGCTGAAAGTATTGAGTGCTGACTCTAAACTTATTTCTATGTGTGTCACTTTTTGGCACAATAACTATATCTCTACTGATGCCTCTGAATGAGGAAGAATTCTGTTTTAAATGTTATTTATAGCCTTTTTAACCTCTTTGAAGATCTTTTTCTGATCTTTGGACATCTTGTAAATCTGATACAGCTTTAAATAATATAAAGTTGTTTTTTCTTTCATGAAAAAGAATAAGATTATCCTAAAAAATTTACCAGAAAAAGGTCATATCATCTTCTTACTAAAATTTTCAGCTATCCATAATACTTTCAAAATAAAAACCCTTGAACCCTATGAAATTAAGGTCATAACCTAAAATTTCATAATACTTATAAAATAAAACCCTTGAACCCTATGAAAGTAAAGTCATAACTTTAATAAAATTATCTTAAAATTTGTACCAGCTCAAAAAATAGCCATCTTAAGTTAGAAGTCTTCAACTATCCATAATACTTTAAAAATAAAAACCTTTAAACCCAACAATGCATCAACATAGGAGTTAAAAATCCATTGAAGCTAACCTAGCACAAAATAATTTTGAATATTATGAGCTAATAATGTTTAACATCTCTCAGAATTTCAAAAATAATTATTTTATTAAAGCTTTGATTTACTCTTTAAGACTTTCTGTTGTCAACACTCCTATGCTCTATATCAATGAGTAAAGCAAATTCTTAGTAATATATGCTGTTTTGTTCTTTTAAAGAAAATTCTCATAAACTGAAAACTCACAGATAGGTCATGACAGAAACTCACATGAGATGATGAGACCGTTTCCAAGTTAATCCTCTATCCTTCTCCTAGTTCGATGTTGACTCTTCTTCTTCACCTTCACCTTGATTTGCCGAACAATTTTTATAAAGAATCGAACAATGGTGTAAGCTAAATGTTCTATATTTCGAATCTTTTTTCCCGAAATCTTTTTAGACGAAATCTGTTTGGAATTACTGTTACTGTACGCTATTGCTGCTGAAATTGCACCATCAAGATTTGCAGCAGTTTGGAAGAATCTGAACCCATTTCTACAATTGAAAAAATTGAAGTTTGATGAATGAAAACAACCAACAACAACCCAACAAAAAAAATCATCCCCAAAACGAAAAATATATATAATGATTAGCTAATATCACATAGTTCAAAAAGATTATTACCCATTTCCTGTAGAGCGTCCAACATGTTCAGTCTGTTAATCAATATCGAGATTTGCGCCTCTATCCTTGAAAAATATTCATTAGCGGTTTCGATCGCACTGGAGAGTTCGTTGATTTCGATTTTCCGCATCTTTTCTGGATGAGAAGCTTGCTCCTCTTTGAGAGTCTGAAGTTTCCTGGTCATGGTTTTCAACTCCTCTCGATCGTTGTAGAGTTCACGCCGAAGGTCAATAATATCTTCCATGATGTCGAGAAAATTGGCACCCTGAAACAAAGATATCAGTATAGACGAGCGAGTTGAAAAATAGTGCAACGAGAACCATGAGACGCCCGCAGAGATGGTGCAAGTAGAAATCGGAAGACTTTTGAAGAGGAAAAAAAATATGAAGTGAGTTTCTTTTTAAATAGTGGTTATATTTATGGGAAAAAAAGTCAATACCTATTATTCGGGATAATTAAGGAATGGTCACAGTTATATGATCTATTTAATCATTACATAGTTAATATATAGCTGTTGAACAAGACCATCATGTTACTTAAGTCGAGCTGGCAAAGAGCTTTAAGAGACGGGTTGGAAGGTAACAATCATTTTTCCCAATCACCTAAAATACATTTAATAAACAAAAATTAAATAAATTTAATCCAATAAATTTAAAATCATATTTCTCTAATTTTATATTACTCCATTATTTTTAAAAAAATAATAATTAACAATAAAAAGTAATTATAATAAAAAATAGGCCAATGGACAGGGGGCATAGCGCGGCAGGCATGCCTCACGCTTGGCAAACAAGCAATAACACATCAGATTTGATGAGGGAAAAATGAATGATGATAGGGTTTGTAACTTTAATTCGAGTGTGAACATGTTCCGTATACTTCGTATCTTTCCCTAACAATGGTAATCTTCATCGCTAATCGAATATTGATGGTTGGGCTTGTGGGCATTCAATTCGCTAGGTGGGGTATGAAAGCATGGTCTAATGGTGATGGGATTGCACAAAGGTATTGTCTAAACACACAAAGATTTTGGACCATTTTTTGGTGCGATTTTTAGTGATTATGGTAAAAATAAATAAAATTTAATTTCAAATCCCGTAAAAATAATGTTAGAATTTGCAGAATGAGGGTGCTTAGGGGGGTTTTAGGGCACTGATTTTATTTATGCGCTTAAAATCATGTAACAAACCATATATTTTTTAGATTTTGCTAAAACAAATCATCGGATTCTAACAAAAAAATGACAGAGAAGTTAAAAAATGTGCGCATTTAAACAG
Organism: Pseudotsuga menziesii; assembly: GCA_001517045.1. Lineage (NCBI taxonomy): Eukaryota > Viridiplantae > Streptophyta > Pinopsida > Pinales > Pinaceae > Pseudotsuga > Pseudotsuga menziesii. Next base: position 112,437 of record LPNX010523555.1, on the reverse strand, counting down.
CTTTAGTGCAAATGATGTCGAGGAGTATGCAATGGGTTCAAGGATGAGATAGGGATCTGTACGATAAGGCTAGGCCTTTTCATATGTTCGTTTGGCTCTTTTCTTCCATATTTATGTTCTAAGCACTTTGTGTGGAGGCCTTTTTAGTAAGTGATTATTTTTAGTTCTAGAATTCTTTAACTCCTTTTCCTGTTAGGCCCTTATCTTTTATGATTCTCTTAGTCTCTTCTTTTTATATATTTCTACATCAATGATTACATTTTTTTCCCACTCTTAGGGACTACTTTGCCATCGTGGGAAAAGGAAGGAGATGATGATCGAAGAGGGGAAGTAGCAACAACACTCAGACAAAGGTCTCGGTAGAAGTTGGGGAATCCATGGAAACTTATCTCAATCAAATTATTGCTCCAATTCATGACAAAAATTCCAAGGCAGAGGCACGGGTTAAAATTGACCAAGAGTTTGTTAAGGTTGAGGGTATCACTATGGATATGAGTCCTTGGGTTGGAGATACTGGACATAATTGCACTAGAGATATGAAATATTATGAGATATTCACTCTTTACTTATAGGTTGAGTCTCTATTAGGAAAGGTCCTTCTTGACAACCAAGAATCATTGAATGAATTGCTAATGCAGATGTATGAGGTACATGAAAGAAACAAGAAAATTTAGGGCAAGATGAACATTATTATCAAGCAAACTACATGACTGTACTTTATTTCCTTAGCCCTTACTTCAACCCCTACTTCAGCTATTGACTCCTCTCTTACGCAAGAGATTCCTTTATTTCCTATTTTAGATGATGAATTAGAAGAATAGTTTAGTTGCTTTGCATTTAATGACTTTTTGAATACCAATTAGCATAGGTAGGATACGACGACGATAGTTTATTTTTCTACTAAATCAAAATTAGCAACACCTTTTGGATCTCAAATGACAATTTATTGTTCTCTATGATTTGGTTTCCCATAGGGGATACATGAATTGATTGTTTGTAAATTCAGTTTAAAGTAATATAAATCATGGTAACTTAAAAAAAAAATAGAATAAAAAATAGACTAACATTAATGACTTGCTGCACAATTCCTATCTTATTTTGGTAGAAGTTTCCTTCCAAAATGAATGAAATTAATCATCTTCCATATTTCCATATTTAATGTAGTAATATTATATAGTCTATTTTAGGGGAGGCAGGAGGGGGAGGGGTGCTCTTTGGCCCTGATGGCAACTTGAAGTTCATTTACTCATGGAATCTCGGAATTGAGTCTAATAATATGGCGGAAGCTCTATCTCTTTGGCAAGGCTTAAATCAAGCTCTTTCCCAAGATATTCAGGATCTCTCGGTTGTGGGGGACTCCAGGTTGATTATCTATTTTCTTAACTCTCGGACGTTTCCTTCATCTTCTAGACTTCATCAAGTGCTTCAAAGAATCTCTCTCTGTATTCCCCTCTTCCGATCTATAGATTTCTTTCATGTCTTGAGATCGAATAATGAACAGGCTGACAAAGCTGCAAATGAAGCATTACCCTTGGGCAAGGGGGTCATCAAAATTAATGATGTGCTTAGATGGGCTCCTATCCCATGATTTCTTGGGATCGATCGTAAGGCTAGAATTGAAGTCTTTATGGAATTGGACACCAGGGCAAGTGTCATTTGGATCTGAGGCCAGATGGCACCCTCTCCTCGTGACTCACCAAGACTCGAGTCTTTTTAGTGCACCTTCCTTAATGCACCAGGACAGTCCGTGGCTTGATCGTCCTTCTCCTTTTCTGATGATGCCCTCCCCAGCAATGCTAATGATGGGCTATACCACCTTTCGTACCTCAGAGCAGGTGGATTTCTGCAGCAAGTTTTGCCAAAATCCAAAGGGCCTGTTTAAGGATTTAGATTTCAATTATAGCATATCATGTGGGCATCTGGTTTCTCCCTTCTCTACCCAGGTTAATTCGAAGTTAATGGTCGATAAGACGCATTGGTTAGTTGGAACCTCGTTATGCCATGATGGTCCTGAACTTCAAAAGGATCCCCCTTCTAGAGTTATGATTGGTTCTTCAATGCAAATTTCATGCCAGGCAATTGGCATTTTTCGAATGCTGACAAAAACCCCTCCGGCATGCTCCATATTATGGGTTCTTATGTTAAATCATGAAAATGCCTTCGAGCCTGTCAATCGTTCTCATCTTCATACCTATTGCAAGAATAAGAGCTCATCTCGATCTTAAGGCATCGGTTCACTCTGCCAGGAGGAGAATCTCTTCACTTCTAGACATGTTGTTCGTGGTTCTCAACCTGATAATCAGGACAATTATGGAGAGCTCAAGCAGCTCCGTAACCTCCTCCCCAGACCCTTTGGTGGAACTGGAAGCTGATGTTAAGGTTTTAAAGCGGCGAGTAAGACGTCAAGGGCACTTACTGCAGCAAATTGATGAGTTGGGAGGGCGACGACTCGATCGTGTTGATGAAGATATGGGGCGCATTCGATCAGACCTATTGGCTGCTCTGCGGACTATGGACGAAAAGGTCATGACCTCTTTGGAGCATATGAATCTTAGAGTGCAGAGCCTAGAAAGCACCGTGTCCAAGCTTCAGGAGGCAAGGAACTCAGGCCATGGAATGATTCACATTACTTCCACTCTGTTCTCTGGGGTAGCAACCAAGTGTAGTTAATTCCAGATTAGTGTTTGTTTTCCTCTTTTGCTTTCAGTCTAAAAGTCCTGATTTTGCAAAGTTACAGGCATATGTAATTAACAGGTTGAATGATTGTATGGGGTTCTCTGTTTTTTGAAGCTGTAAACTCTTGGGTGGCCATGCCACTGTTTTATTAATATAAAACCTATCCATTTCTATCAACAAAAAAAAATATTATATAGTCTATTTTAAAGTCATTATCAAAGACACCAAATTGATGTGTAAAACCCCCTAAAACCCCCTTATTTGTGGGATACCACATCAATTATATTTATAAAAAATTAACTATATCTATCCTAACTTAACCATAATGTTGAAATAATTAACAATGTAAACATATATTTAGAATTGAGTTGCAAACATTAACTAGAATTAATTTTATATGTGCCTTTAATGTTTTCTATATCAGTGGGTCTTCTGGTGGTCTCTAAACATTCTAATCAGTTACTACACATTCTCTTTGGATATGCCTTATATGTTAATGTTATAATGAGATAGAGTTATTTATTGAATATGTCTTGGAAGGAATTTGGTATGTTATACTCAGATCCCTTATCCTTATGTCAAGGATTTGGGGGTCTATTGGTGGAATATAGTGGTTTTCACTCTTCCCACTCGAGATCAAACTCCAAATGAGACATTGGCTCATTCTGATAAGGTTAGAGGGACAGGAATCTCGATTTGATTTTTCATTTAGATTAATTCTGTGGTCTTTAGATGTATCGACCCTTTATTAGTTCTATCATTTCTAGATGTCTCGACCTTTACTAAGTCATAAATTATTAGTATATCATCCCTTATCCTCAGAAATTCATATTTACTCTTATATTGTAATGTTCTGGGATATGATATACAAATATGAACACTAATACTGCTGCAAATTTAATTAAAAAACTGATATAAAACTTGCAGACAATCAATACAAATTTTGACTATGCAGATAAAGGTATTTTATTGAAAAATTCATAAGCATGGAAGCGGGCAGAGGGAAGCAACCAAGGAAACTTTCAAGACATAGAATTCATATTATTTAACACATTTACATTGGATACCATTTAGGTTTCAGATTCATCTATGCTGAAACTTACTCCCACGCTTCAGGGTCATACAACTGTGAAACTAAGAAGATTCCTTTAGATCCCTTCAACTAGAGGATTGGGGAAATGCACAGATATGAGATCAGACATTAATATAGCATTCAATAGGGTTTGGAATAGTTTGAAATAGATCTGGATAGGTTTTAGAAGTTTAGGAGAGAATTGGGAGAATTTGGCAAATTTGGCTTGGTGAGGCCCTGCACAATGGAGGTTGTTAAAAAAATGTACAAACTCAAATAATTTTATATATAAAGGTTTCATTGGAAATATGTATTTTTTATTGACACAAATCAACTTCCAGAATCAAAATTTGGTGAACAGAACTTTCATAATGAAATAAACTGTGAGACTAGTTAATTTTAACTACTTATCTGGCTAGGGTGTAGAGTAAAGCATGAAATTCGTATCAGAATGACTTCAGTACAGATAATGGAATTTCAAATAGACTAATACAACTTTAATTAACATATTACATCACTTATGATCATGGTCATTACTCATTTACTAAAGCAATAAACTGATAAAAAACCCTCATTTTAATGAGAAATTAAGCTCATACATGGAATACTTGCTATGTGAGCATATTGGAAAGAAATATTTACAATATAAAAGATATTTTAAACTAGTTTTTAGTGGGTGATTCACATGAAAGAGAATTGGAGGACTAACCACTCCAAATGGAGCTCAAAACAATGGGCAGGAGGCCCATATTTGACATTAGGATGAATGGGAGCGTAAGTGAATATTTCACTTCACTGGAGCTCAAATTTACTGAGGAAAATGGATGAAAAATACATCTGATCTGATCTCATGGGCTGGTCATCAGCTTCTCCACACCTGCAATGAGAAATTAAAGGGAGGAGGAAGAATGAGGAATGAAGGAATTGGGGCACATCTCCCAAAGGCTGAGGCACATTTCTTAGTAGAAGCAATGTTTCACATAAACATCAATCAATCATAATCCAAACTATGTCAAGGACCTCCCTTTTTCTTTTTATAAACCTCTGGTGACTTGTATATCAGGTATAGGTAACCTATGAGAGCAAGTTATCTGCATAGAAACCTAACCCTAACCATGAATGTGCCCCCCTTGAGAATTTTAGCAAGTTTGAGTTCTCAAATATGTTTCCCATTATTGTATCCTTCACCCCATTTCGAAATTGTTCTTTCCTTGCCCCATAGTTGTTATTTTCCCTATGACATCTTTTCCTGGCTTCCCTACTTTTGTGAATGGACTCAAAAATGGAAACGGTGCCTTCCTTTGGTCTGATGTTTTTTTCTGTTCATTATGACAACTTTTTCTGCCTTCTTATTTTGTCACTACACTCCTAAATAGCAATTGCGCCCTCCTTTGGTATGATGTTGCCTTTTTAGATCTGATTTCTTTTTTCATATCTTTTGGAACTTTTCTTCTGCCTCTGACTGCTTTCTTTTGTCAGTCTTCTTGTCAATTTCTAAATATTTTCCTTTTAAAATTGGCTTCCCCATTTCACCCCCTTGACATGGAACTTCTTTTCCACATATTAAATTGTTCAATAATTAATAATGACAAAAATTAAAATCAAGTACATGCCTTAATAATTATCATGTAGAAAACTTTCCCTAGGCTATTTAACTAATGCCACTTAGTCCCCTTAGGTGTTTAGCAAGGTCTACACTTTTGGTGGTCAAAATGTGTGGAAATGATAGTCCTCCCCTCCCAAATCTTCTTGTCCTTAAGAAGAAGCACTCCAGAGTGCTGCAATTTGTTCCACCATGTTTTTGTTGCACCACTATAATCTTGGTCATTTCTCAAATGACCACCTATGACAACAAAATTGTTCACCCAGTTGAGGTAGCTGAGTAGAATTCCTGGATCCCATTGCTTCCTTTACCAGGATCCAAATACTACTACTCTCTTTGGAAATCTACCATTCCTAAGAATGCCAAGGTCCTTGGCTATTTTTTTCCCCATCCCACTCATCAGTAACAACACCAAAATTCTATCATCATAGAAGATTAAAATCATGATGTGGAAATCATACCACCATACTAAAAGTTGAGAACTTTTAATGCTAAATTGGAAATCTATGAGAATTCCCCACCCAACATAGAATTCTTTGGAAATAGCACTGAAGCTCACAGTTTTTTTGATGCAATGACATATGTGTGAGTCCCATGTCCAACCAACACATATTTCCAAACTTCTCACAATAATATGATGCATCAAAATTATCTCCAAAAATGCAAGCAGGAAAAACTTATAAGTGTCCCCTCATCCAACTTAAGAGACTACTTACCCTCCAACCACAAGGAACATGTGAACACTCCTAATGGATCAACTCTCTACCACTATTCAAAGGGTACAAGCATATGTCCAACTGTGTGGATTTCATCCACATAGACCACCTTATGCAAGATATTTGTCTCATCAACTCCTCTTGGTAGGTTTCTTGCTGAGCTACCTTCCATTGCTCATGAGCATAATTTTTTTCTGCAAGGAGACTCAATGTGTGACATGTAATATTCCACCCAATCCATATGTGGATGAATGGAATCAAGTGACAGAAATATGTTCCTATGTGGTTGCTGGGAGGATGATAGTGCAATTAACAAGTTATCATGAACACTTAGGAAAGCCTCCAACTCTTCCTGTTGCTCCAACAAGGAAAATCCACTCTCCCAATTTTCATCCCCACTTCATGAGGCAGAAATAGAAGTGTGGGTAGAACTATGAATCATATCTCTGCAATACTTATCCATCCAACTTATGGCTACCCCATCTTAATCTTCATATGACTCTTCCATGGGGAAGAGATTCTCTCCAGAAAACAATTACAATTTTCTTTGGAAAAGAGCAAGTGCTTGGTTCTCATCAAACTTGTATGCACAGTCCTCAATCACCTGAAAAACCAAGTGCATCTCATGATCCAACATCCCATGATATTCCTCCATATTTTCAAGAATGTAATCATCCTTGTGAATATGGATGAATGGTGTGTAGGATGGTAGGTAAGACCTTTGCAACTTCTCGTGAAGTTTCTCTATCACCATCTTGGACTCTTGGAGTGCACATTGAGTGTTCTTCAAGGAATATTGGGTGGTCATCAATTCCTGTGTGATATTGCAAATTTCTTCATCCTTCAAGGATTCCCCATGCAACAACTCCACAAGCTCAAGAAAAATGTCTCTATCAGAAAGCAACTGCAGAAAATTACCTTTGGTAATTGTCATGGCCTTTTGAAACTTCTCCATGTCTTCCATGTAAGGTCTATCCTCCAACTTCCAATAGATATTTGTCATCAATGCATTGGTTCCATGGAGAGTCTGTAGGGCCTATTTGATCTTGCACTCATTCATATTCAGTGACCCTGAAAGGAAACAAGGTTCTATCAGATGAACCTCTTCTTCCTCCTCTCTTGGATCAACTTCATGAAACTCCAGTGGTGATGTGGAAGTTGATCTTGGGACATTTTCTTCAAGTGGAAACTCTATGTTACCAAAATAGAGAGGTGGAAACCCCTCGATATATTCCTCACCGATGGCAAGAATCTCCTCTGATGTGGCTGAAACTTCACTATGTTGCAAGAGAGTGAACTTTGTTCATCCATTTGCATCATAATTTTCATCTTCATATTTCCTAGTTCATGCCTAGCTAGAGGGGGCTTATCTTCCACTTCATTAGGAAGTTTATATGATGATATTAGATTTGATCTATGTTCTTCTTTTGGATCTGATCCAAAATATCCCTTATCACCATTGACAGTATCACCCTCCTCTGTATTGATTTTGGGTTCACTAACATATAAACTAGTAGTAAATTCATCTCCCTCATAATTGTCCTTCATCTTGCAGTCCTCATATGAAAGTGAAGTATTTTAATCCTCCCATGGATCAGATGGTTGCAGTTGAACATGGTTTCTACAAAAATCAGAACCTTTATCATCCACGTTCTTCATCTTACCATCTTCCTGAAGTGATACTAAGGTGTCCTGCTCCTCCACCAAATTTTTTGGTTCACACCCAAGCAGTGTTGTCTTGCTTTCCTCTTCCTTATGTGGCTCAAAGGTGACTGTAACTCTAATTTGCATTCTTCTTTTGGATATGATCCAAAATATGTCCCTTCACCACCACATGTACCAAAATCCTTAGCAGTGTTCCAATGATCACTCACAATGAAACTAGAAGCTCTTTCATCCTCATCCTCTTCTCAGAGTAATGGGGACAAGCGAGATCTTTTGGAGCACATTCTTTCAAATAAATTGATTTTTATCCTTATTGAATGGTACTATCATCATCACTTGTAGAGAATCTTCTTGAAGAAAAAACAAAGAATCCCATAATGCTTGAACATGTTGATGGATTTGATGAATATTCACTATTGGTTCCTTCTTCCTCCTCTTTGCTCAAAGATGTGGAACAACTTGGTTCCTCTAGGAATGATTCATTGCTCATGAAAGAATAATCGCCTACATCCCTGGCCTCAAATCCAAATTTGCAATAAAAATACTCTTTGAAAGGAATGGATTTACAAAACTCTCCCCCCAAGGAAAGATACTATTTGTTGTGGTGGCACAAGTTTTCACTTGCATATATCATCTTTGCTAAATCCTTCTTAGGATTAGCCATTGCTTCTTCAACCATTCTGTCTTCATATTCCTCATTTTCACAAAAGTAACCATCCTTATCTCTTGACATTTTCAATTCATCATTAACATAGATCACCTATTCTTCTTCAACAAACTAATCAAAGTCATCATCTTCAACTACTGGTACAATCATCATGGTTGCAACTTGAATTGATGATCTACAAATTTTTGTCACTAAGATATTAATTTCCACAGGGGTGACGTAAAGTGATTTGATACCACTTCAATGTTTTGGGATCTGATATACATATCTGAACACTAATACTGCTGCAAATTTAACTAAAAATATGATATAAAACTTGCAGACAATTAGTAAAATTTTGGCCTATGTATATAAAGGTATTTACTGAAAAAATCACAGGCATGGAAGCGGGCAGAGGGAAGAAACCAAGGAAATTTTCAGTACATATAATTCATCTTCTCTAACACATTTATATCACAGACCATTTAGGTTTATGAGTCATCTATGTTGAAACTTACTCCCACACTTCTAGGTCATCCAACCGCGAAACTAGGAAGATTCCTTCAGATCCCTTCAACTAGAGGATTGGGGAAATGCACAAATATGATATCAGACATTAATAAAGTAGGAAATAAGGTTTGGAACAATTTAGAATATATATGGACAGGTTTGGGAAGTTTAGAAAAGATTTGGGATAATTTGGCAATTTTGTCTTGGTGAGGCCTTGTGCAGTGGAGGCTGCTAAAACAGTGTACGACCTCAACTAATTTTTTGTATGAACATTTTGTTGGACATAGGGGTCATTGTTGGCCAAAAACCACCAAAAATCCTCATCGATAGGGGTTTTTGCTCTGTCGATGCCCAAAGAGTGCGATCTCCTTGAGCACCGGCCCAGACAGGTTTTACCCTGTCTGAAAACACCCGTAGAGCGAATGAAGTCTCACCAGAGATGTTCAAGGGAGAGCTATCGGAACCAAGTTTCCGGTAGTAAGGAGGAGGATCGGGGAATCAATGATTTATCAACATAACTATCATATCTAGAAGAGACATTTATCAGATATCATAGTATTCATCACATGTCTATCAATTCAATCATAGATCTAACAGATTGTATCACACAACTATTCATCGCAGAAGTATTACATTCACAAAACAGAACCATCGCAGTAGATAAAGATAGGAAAATAAATTGCGACATAGGAAAGGGAAACAAGGACAACAGTGATTCAGCTCAATATCCGTTGTATCATATTCATTACAACAGATCCAAAACAACAATTTTCTTCCTCCACAACAAGAGGAAGATCAATCCACAGAGTCACATACAAGTCACAAAAGATGCAATCTCTCACTTCAGTCTCATCTCATACACATTTATCCTCTTTTCTTCAACTTCCTTATATTTTCAATTACAATTCTAATATATATATAGGGTTGCTCCTTTACATTCAAGGTCCACTTCTAACTAACTTCCTAACTGATTTAACCACTAACGACATATATCCAAAAAATGTGGTCAATCAAATGAAAAATATGCATAAAATATTCAAAAGTGGTTTGTTTTCTGCCCATCACACTATCTTTTGCTTGCACGGTGTCGCGTGAGCTTGCGCAGCCTCCACGGAACTACACAACTCACTTACCCCAAACCCTTTCCAACAGGCCCCCAACATAGTTTTGTGGCTTGTCCTTGAGCCACGACAGCTGGCCATGGTGTCTTCCTCAATCCTGAAGAGCAGAAACCATCACATATGCATCAATGTGCGACTGTTTCCATATTTTCTGACTCATTGTTTGGATGCAACTACTTCCTTCAATGTCAACTACTGCAGACCTTGGAAAACTTCTGGACTTGTGTAACCCGCAATGCCATCGTGCTCCAGCTTCTATGAATATTACATTCTTCTCCATTTGTTGTCTCCCTTCAAAACGTGTCTGTTGGCCTAGTCTGGAGCCCCGCATCTGACCACTTGGTCCTTTCAGGCTCATCCAGCGCTATCTGAAGGAATCGGTTCCCTGTTTCTACAAACTTAGTCAAATGCGGTAGGAATTTTGGTCCCGTCTAGATTCCCCATGGGTGTCTGATTCAACACCTCAAGCCAACTGGGAGAAACATAGCCAAGGATGACTTCGTCGGAGACTTCTATCTCAGCCAAACTAACTCGGGTACTCACAACTTGTTCATCAATTTCTACTGAGATAACATTCTCACTCATAGGCTACCCTATATCGAGGGAGGTCTGCATTTCACCTTCGACCACCACTGCCTTACGAAATGGAGCTTCCTTCAACAACCCAACCCAATTCTTCTGCAACTTTGCTCAGTGTAGCACTTCCTAATGGGATTCATACAACTAGTGGTTCTCAACTTATAACACCAACTTCGACTAAGATGCCATCATGACTCACTCAGGTACATCATTATGATTGGATCCTTCATGTGTGTGCTAAATACGCCATCGATTCTGCCACCCTTCCTTTCATATTTTCTATCATTAACTTATGACATCAACCATGTCATCATTTCCTTCTTTGACAGTCGTTATTGAGTATTGACATGACATTCGATCACCGTCATAGAGTCTCCTATACACATCGAGCCACTCTTTCTATCCATGGTGACTGCCTATCGCACAAACCCATCCCTTTTGCATGTCGTGGCCCTATCTTCTTAGCATAGGCTCCAGTGGATGCACCATCTTTACCTCTCACACAACCTTGGTCTAGCAGACCACCTTGTCGCAACCCTCTTCCCTTAGCGCAGCCTCTTGCTGACACACAACCATTTTTTCATTGCACCCCCTTATTATGGCGGACCTCCTTGTCGTAACCCTCTTCCCTCAATGCAGCCTCCTGTTGACACGCAACCTTTTGTCTGTTGCACCCCCTTGTTCCAGTGAACCACCTTGTTAAAAACCTATTCCCTCAATGCAACCTTTTTTCTATCGCACCCCCTTGTTCTAGTGGACCACCTTGTCATAACCCTCTTCCCTCAGCGTAGCCTCCCATAGACGGGCAAAATTTTGTCTGTCGCACCCCCTTGTCGTAGCCTTCTTTCCTCAACGCAGCCTCCTGTGAATGTATGAACTTTTGTTTGTCGCACCCCCTTGTTTCGGCACAACCATTTTCCATGGATAACTAGCTATTATCTACTGAATCACCTGAAGACAGCCCCCACTCGTGGGCCCACTATTTTTTTTTTACTTCAGGAAGTGTGCCCTTCCACCCCTGTCCTATAGGGATTCAAGAAGCTACCATTCACTAGATTTGGAAGCACCACTCCATCTAAATGTTGCAGCTAAACTGGAACCCCAGAGTTAATTGAATGAATAAGATATGGGCCTAACCAGTTCATTTGTAACTTACCTCGATGCTTTCTGAACTTGTTTTCATATAACAACACCAATCTCCTTGGGAAAATTGTTTGTTTTTAATGTGGGGATCATGCCATGCCTTTTGTCGATCCTTCTCAACACACTGCAGGAAGTGTTAGAAAACAGGACCGCAAAGAAATAACAGATATACAGTTAAAGCAATAAACAAGATGCAGAAAACATTAACACATTACAGAGAGACACATAAATAACGTGGTTCACCCAAACGATGGGCTACATCTGAAAAGAGATTTCTAGTCCTTTTATTACAGTCCAGAAAGATGAAGGATACACCCTGTAGCAAAACCGTTGTACTTCCTCTTCATGCTCTTAGAGTCTCTCTTCCAATACAATACAATACCATACCATACTCAGTCGTTTTACAATTCTTTCCTTTATAGGTGAAATACAATGGAAAAATTCTAGGGTTAACCCAATACCATGGGTCTGCAATACTGTTGACCAACACACATCCCAAAAAAATTTCTCAGGGGCTCCGCCCCCGAACCCCCATATCTCAGGGGCACTACCCCAAACCCCAAGGCAGGGGGAATGAGTGTAAAGTATTCCTGGCTTGTAATCACAACTGAATAATATCTTTGGACATAGAAGATTAGGCTCCACAACCAACAATCTCCCACTCGGAGACTAATCACAACAACTCCATCGCTACTGCACTTGATGGGCTATGCTCTGCACCTTGGACTTGGCAAATTTCTTATTTTCACCTTCATTCTTGAAGGCCAATAGAAACTGAGCAGGAACTCAGTTTCTCTCTCATTACTCCCTTTGTCAACATGGCTGCAGGATTCTGGCTAGTGTGTATCTTTTCTAGTTTTAACAATTCTTCATCTAGAATAAATCTTATGAAGCGGTACTTGAGTTGTATATGTTTAGTCATAGAATGAAAGGCTGAGTTCTTCGCAAGATGAATGGGACTCTAGCTGTCACTGTACATCCTACTATTCTCTTTCTTCTTACCCAATTCTTCCATGAAGCTCTGCAACCAAATCATCTCCTTACTAGCCTCTATAGCAGTAACATACTCTGCTTCCATTGTTGAAAGTGCAACAACCTGTTGCAGTTTTGAAATCCAACTTACTGTTGTTCCACCTACAGTAAACACATACCATGTGGTGCTCCTCCTACTGTCTTTATCACCATCCATATCTGCATCAACATATCCCTATAGAACAGTGTCTGAACCTCCAAAACATAATGCATGAGAAGTGGTACCTCTCAAATACCTGAGAATCCAATGTACTACTTTCCAATGCTCTTTACCTGGATTATTCGTATACCTTCTCACAACTCCCACTGCATGTGCAATATCTGGTCTTGTGCACACCATGGAATACATCAAGCTCCCAACCGTTGATGAATAGGGAATATTGGACATGTAATCTATCTCTTCCTATGTCTCTAGACACATATCCTTTCTTAGTTTGAAATGGCTGGCCAAAGGTGTACTGACTGGTTTTGCATTCTACATTCTAAACCTCTGCAACACCTTTTCTATGTACTCAGCTTGAGACAACATCAATTTGTGACTTTTCCTGTCTCTTGTTATTCTCATACCAAGGATTTGCTTTGCAGCACCCAAATCCTTCATCGCAAATGATTTAGCTAGTTTTCTTTTGAGCACATTTATATCCTGCATGTTAGACCCTATGACAATCATGTCATCCGCATACAATAACAATATAATATATCTTCTATTATCTAGCCTCTTCAAATAAACAGAATGGTCAGAATGACATCTATCATAACCTTGTTCTGTCATAAGCTTATCAAATTTTAAATACCACTGCCTTGGAGCTTGCTTCAGGCCATACAAGCTCTTCTTCAACTTGCAAACCAAATTCTCCTTCCCTTTGACCTCATACCCTTGTGGCCGGTGCATATAAATCTCTTCCTCTGAATCCCCACGGAGAAAGGCTATTTTTACATCTAACTGTTCAAGATGAAAATCTTCTACCTCCACTAGACTTAAAATAGTTCTAATTGAAGTCATTTTAACAACAGGAGAAAATATTTCATCAAATTCTATACCTTTCTTTTGTGCAAACCCATTTACAACAAGTCTAGCCTTGTACCGCTTCTTTATTCCATATTCTTCCTTCAACCTGTAAACCCATTTATTCTGCAATGCCCTTTTTTTTGCAAGCAACTTAACCAGATCCCAAGTCTGGTTTCTTACGAATGAGCCCATCTCCCCATCCATGCCTTGCTCCCACTTCTTTCTAGTTTCTTCCTGCATTGCTTCTTCATAACATTCTGGTTCACCAGAATCAATCATCAATAAATAATACAGTGAAGTAGAGAATCATTCAGGGGGTCTACTTAACCTGGTAGACTTTCTTACAGTTGCATGAGTTTTGGGTACCTACTGCTGCTCTTGATTTTCTGGTGCTTTTGAAACTTCATTTTCTTTGATTTCATCAAGCACTGTGTACTCTGTGTTTTCCTTTTTCTTCTTTCTTTCCCTGCAACTGATCTCTGTACATGACCTTTTCATTGAATACTACATCTCTACTCCTAATGATTTCGTGATTTTTAAGATCCCATAAGCAATAACCAAAATCATCAACCCCATATCCAATAAAGGTACATTTCTTGGATTTAGCCTCAAGCTTTTTTCTAACATATTTATCAATATGGACAAATGATTCACAACCAAAAGTTCTAAAAAATTAGTACTTTACCTGTTTACCTATCCATGCCTTGTCTGGAATTCCACCATCCAAAGCACTTGAATGCCCTCTGTTTATTAAATAAACAGTAATGTTTACAGCATCAACCCAAAACTATAAGGGCAACCCTTCATGAAATCTCATACACCTTGCATGCTCCATGATCGTTCTGTTCATCCTTTCTGACACACCATTTTCTTGGGGTGTTCCAGGGACTATCTTCTCTCTATGAATCCCATTGTGTGAACAGTAACTGTCAAACTCCTTGCTGCAGTACTCGCCTCCATTATCAGATATGAGACATTTCAACCTTTTTCCTGTCTCATTCTCAGCCAAATATTTCCACTTCTTAAAAGTATAAAACACATCATATTTCTGTCTAATGCAATAAACCCAAGTTTTTCTAGTTGCATCATCAATAAAAGTAAGATAATAATGAGAGCCACCAAGAGATTGTACCTGAGCTGGTCCCCATACATCTGTATGGACAAGCTCTAACTTTTCACTCTTCTTTTGTTTCCCAACCCTGAGAAATCTAACTCTCTTCTATTTTCCATAAACACAGTTCTCACAAAATTCCAAACTTACCTGCTTTAGATGTAGAAGCAGTTTCCTTGAGTGGAGAATCTTCATCCCCTTCTCACTCATGTGGCCAAGCCTATGATGCCACAATGCCGCACCTATTTCTGTGGAAGCTACAGAGATAGAATAATTAGAATTATGAGGACATAAATATAACTTACCTACCATATCTCCTTTTGCTATTACCAGTGATCCTTTAGTGATCTTCCACCACGTTTCTCCAAACGTAGACAAATATCCTCTATCTCCCAACTGCCCTGTTGAGATCAAAATTATTTTCATAGCAAGAATGTGCCTTACATCGTTTAGAAGCCATTCATTTCCATTATTTAACCTAATCCATACCTTACCCTTTCCAACAATTTTACGTGGTTCATCATCCCCAAATAGCACATGCCCAAAATCACCTTGAACATAATCATGAAAGAATTTACTATGGGGTGTAGCATGACATGAAACCCCTGAATCTACTACCCAGTAATCACTAGTATTACATAATGCAAGAATCAAAACATATTGTAACACATCACCTGCTACATTCGCTTCCTGAGTAATCTCGTGTTGTCTGTCTCCTTTTTTCTTTGGAGCTCTGCAGTATTTCTTCAGATTTCCTTTCTTACCACAGTTCCAACACTCTATTTTTCCGAATCTGGACTTGGATCTTCCCTTTTTATACTTGTCGCGATTTCTTGGGATCCTTCCTCTCTCATTTTGTCTCCCTCTGCTCTCCATGGTCAAAGCATTACTTGATGTCTCACCTGTGCTTTTTCTTCACATTTCCTCACTAAGAATAACACCAACAACATCATCAAACTTAAGAGTGTTTGAGCTAGGGACAGAGTTACTTACAGCCATGACCATGCTCTTCCATCTTTTTGGCAATGAGCACAAGATTAGAATATCCCTAACCTCATCATCAAATTTTACTTTTATAGAACTTAACTGATTGGTAAGTGTATTAAACTCATTTAAATGGTTAACAACAGATCCACCTTTCGACATCTTCATATTAAATAAACACTTCATTAAAAATACCTTGTTAGAAGGCCACCGATGAATCTAGGCACAGTCGTATTGTTTCCATTGCCTTTTTGTCAAGAACCTCCCATTCTTCATCCTTCATAGCCACCGGTGTAACACCCTGGTTTTGACCCTGTTTGCATTAAAGGTACATGATGTATATATTGTAATTAATCATGGTGAGGAGCTAAAGGAAAAATCCCCACCATCGATTTAGTTGTGTTATGTTTCGTCAATTGGGATCATTGCCGATGGTATATCATGCCATCCGACACATTATAGTTCTGGCATCATGTAAACATGCAAAATTAATAAAAAAAACCTACAACCAGCTATGATGGTGCAACATTAAATGAAAAGGGCATGATTTCCTAAGGTTAAGGGGGGGGTTGTCTATCCTATGGGAGCCATTAGGGAAAATCCATGTGTCAGCCACCCATTCAAAAACCCTGATGTTAGTTGAGGGAAGTTATTCGCTGGGTAGTAGTGGGTGGCAGACCTGTCCACACGCACCGTCCTCCAACTAGATCGTTCCATTCACATGGGGAAAGGAAAACCAACAGGAAATGCTTCCACTCTCCCACTCTTTGTATTTTTGGCTCACCCTCACGCACGGCCAGGGAAAAACTCTCCGATCGTTTTTGTATGTCCATCTCATAGAGGGACACTGACTGCTTTGCCTCAAGCATTGATTGGGGGTATGGATATGTTCTTCCTCCGGTGTGTGCAGAGAATCGATTTTCTAGTGCAGAAACCATTCACGCCCATGGGATGTGTGTATGTGTGTTACTCTCACGGAATTGTGTCTTGTGTACATGTTTTCCCCTGTCCACGAATGAGAATCAGACTGTATAATGTCTCGGGATTCCATCGTTGAACCGTGACTGTTGTCTTCCCCTGATCGGTGGTTACTGTGAATACCCATGTGGTGTTTGCTTTGTTTTCCCTCATTCTTGGGAGCTGCTGTAGGTTACCATTGTGTTGTTTTGGCCACGATAGGGCCAAGAACAACTCAGGGATTGTTGTCCCCTGTCAAAGCTGTAATTGCTGGTTTTTTTGCATGCATGCAGTGGTTGGTCTTCAGACTATGCTGGAGTGGGATGAAGGCTTAATTTGCTTGATAAACTTGGGGGTGTTTGGGAGCCACACAGATAGGGCTAGAGGAATGGCTTTCTTCTCCACAACCCCTGAAGAGCACTCGGAAGGGGGGTTAGGGCCTGAGGTACTGTGTAGTAGAGAAGGGACTAATTTCCTGGTGTTGGGTGTGGGTGGGTGTTTAGAGGTTAGGCTAGCTCTTGTGTAGGCATCCTTAACTCTTCCATGAGCTCACTAGCTTAGCATTTAGCTTCTCCCAGCTCCTTGATAGCATGATAAACCCTACGGTGTTGGCTTGGCTGATTTGTGTACCTTGGCTAGGTGTAAGCCTGCTTAGTCCCTTATTCCTTGGGGAATCATGTCCAGCTCGGGGGTGGCAGTGTTGTTGAGATATTGATGAGCATGTTGGCCTATGGTTGGGTGGAACATTGTAGTGACATAGCTGGTTACGTGACAAGTTCTTTATAAGATAAGTATTCTTGACCATTTCGTCTCTTCAATTATATTGATGGCTAATGAACTATGATGAACATGTTGAATTCCTGAATGTATGTTTGCTTCCACTATGTATGCGAATGTATCTTAGCATGTTTTTATGTTTTAAGAATTTATTTCAGCATTTTATGTATGTTCATGTTCATGGGGCTTTAAGACCTTATGTTAATGTTATGGTAGCATCCTCTTCATCAGTCGGAGGGTCGGGGACATTATAGTATGGTATCAGATCAAAGGTTGCAGCATGGGCCTGAATGGGCCATGAAGATGCAGTGATAGAGCCATCATTGCAGCAATTGAGCCTCAGAAGGCCATGAGAAATGAACTAGTAAAGGCAGGTTTCCCTCTTCCCAGAAGAAAATGAATGACAGCAAAACTTCAAAGAAATTTTTTTTTCTAAGTCTTACACTGTCGGCTCATCAGAGGACTAAGTGAGAAGATCATCCGATAGAGTGGAACGTATAGGCTGAAGACCATTTGACACAGACCGTCGGTGATCGGCGAAGGATATATGAAGAGATCACTGAAACGCCAGCAGAGAAAAGACAAAGGAGAGAGAATTTTTGGAAAAAAATTTCTAAGTAAGACCATCGACGATCGACGGAAGATAGTTGATTTCATCGCCGATGATTAGACGATGGGAGCGCTAAAATGACGGCTCCGTATGGCTAAAGGTCGTCAAAACATCGATGAAATTTAGTGAACGGATCGACGAAAGATAGTGGATGAAACCTCCGAAACATTGGCAAAAAATAGGTGAAGAAAGAGTTACGGTTTCGGTGGAGATCTACCAAAGATCGCCGAAGCATCGGCAAGAATTAGAGGATGAATTAGCCGATGCAGTGGAAACCATCGATGTTCAGCACACGTTAGTGGATGGAACCATCGATGATCTACATCAAAAGAAATTAGTTGATTATATGTCCACCATTGTGACTGTTTAATGGACTATCCACCCAATAGATATGTGTTCCAATTGCCGACACATAAGTGTTAGAGCTCCGATCCGCCGACAGCGACGAAGAGTAAATTTTTGGAAAAAAATTTTGAAGTAGTGAAATCATCAGCGATCGACGATGATTAGTTGATCACATCACTGATGCTTAGTTGATTTTGCATCTACCATTGCAGATGGCTAGATGACTATCCTTCCGATGGATAGAGTCCCCGACTGCCAATGCCGAAGAGGAAAGTCATTTTGACAGCCGACGCAGCAAAAGATTTCTGAAATTTTTTCTAAGGAACGAAATCATTGTCGATCAGAGAGGAATAGTTGTTTACATCACTAATGAATAGTTGCTGACATCGTCGATGAATAGTTGAAGGAAGAGCCGATGCAAGAAGAAAATTCAAAAAATTTCTAAGTGTTCGTCAGCCATAGGAAAATGTTAGTTGTACGAGTTGCCGATGAACATCGGAAGGAAATAGTGGTTCGAGCACTGTCGTTGTGATAGTCTAGAGCACTAATATTCTGAAGGATAAGGTTTTTAATGCAGATGTCGATTGGAAGATATTAGTGGATTGGATTGCTGATCGAAAAAAGGTTCAACGTGGATGAACCGTTGTTGTGGCTAACTAAGGGACTACCCGTCCTATGAAATAAAGGATCAGATCACCAACTTATCAATGATGTATTGCCATCTGGTCACCACAACAATGGGGAATGTAGTAACTTGGATCGTTGATACCTAGTTGATGGTGTAGCCGCAAAGTCAGAAAATAGATAGTGAAGGCATCAAAACGATGGCAAATAATAGAAGACGGTTGAGCCGATGAAGCATCGGAAAGTTGGTTAAGGAGGAAATTTTGAAAAAATTTCTAAGTACGAGAATCGTTGGACGTCGGTGAAACTTAGTGGATGTGGTAGCCGCAGTTTTGGTGGAGATTAGTTGAAGGCCACCGAAACGTCGGCCTAACTTAGTCTAATGAAGCTCCAATAAGACCATCGGCAATCGATGACGATTAGTTGACTAGATCATCGATGACTAGTTGAGGGAGTAGTCGTAGTGTCAGCGGGAAAAAGTTGATGAAAAATCCGATGGAGTGTCGCAGGAAGGAGAAAAAGAAAATTTTCACTGAGAATTTTTCTAAGTGTTGAGGATATTGGCAATCGACGCATGTTAGTTGATGAGTCTGTTGATGAGTCAGGAGAAATTAGTGATCTAGGGCACCGATCGACAAAAGATAGTTGAACAAGCGTTCACCATTGTGAAAATATAGACGACTAACCTTCCGATAGGTAGAAGTCCCAATTGTCGATGCTGCAGTGACTAGAGGTTCCGACCGTCGATAGGCTTGTGGCTGCAGAAGACACAGAAGGTTTGTTGGCCGTCGTTGCGGAAGTCTAGAGGACTAGCCATCCGATGGACAATGGTCCCAATCGCCGATGGCGTAGTGATTAGTGTATCTGATTGCCAATACGCAGTAGTCCTCGACATCACCGATAAATGTTAAATACCAGAAGCCGAGACAACTGAGGATCCGATACGGCAGAAAACTGTAGTTGTTGGAGTCATCGATACTGCGGAAAACCTTAGTTGTTGGAGCCACCGATACAGCGAAAAAAGTTAGTTGGTTGATGTAACGTCCCCAACCCTTAGACTAACGAAGAGGACGCTACTAACACCAATCATACAGGCAAAGATTAAACATAATACATGCCAAGATGCATAATTACTCAACATTTAGCGGAAGCAAGCATAAACATTCCAACATTCAACATGTCCATCATAATTCATGGAACAATAGATATAATTGCAGATATGAAACAGTCAGGAGTACTTATCCTTTAATGAAGAACTCGCCTCGCAACCAGCTACGTCGCTGCAACGTTCCACCCAACCATAGGCTAGCGTGCTCATCAATCTCTCAGCAACCCTGCCACCCTCGAGCTGGGCATGATTCCTCAAGGAATAAGGGTCAATGCAGGCTTACCCATAGCCAAGGTTTTCTAATCAACCAAACCCACACAGCAGGGTTTTACCAGGTCGTCAAGGAGCTAGGATAGGCTAAATGCTAGGCTGGTGGCCTCAAACACCAGTCTTCTCATGCATACCCAACCTCTAATCCCACTCACAACAGTCCAAAGACCAACCACTGCACATTGCAACAAAACAACCCATTCACAGCTCTGGGAAGAAGGAAAAGACAACCAAGTGACAATCCCAAACAACAGGTGAAACACAGTTCCGGTCCAACCACACTCCAGAGTTGTTCTTGGCCCTAGCATGGCCAAAACAACTCAGCAACAGTCCCAAAAGATGTTTGCAACCACAGCAATCAAGGAGCAACCAAATCCCAGCGGGAAGAGAACGGCCCTGAACGCACAATGAAACCACGACAGCATTACATAGTCCACAAATGGGAGAGAGAATGAACTCCTAGCATTGACAGAGGAAAACACAATCCCAGACCACAATAGACAACATACATGGCCACAATTGGCAAGGGGACATACACATTCCACCGAAACTGGTATGGAACCCACAGGCACAGAGCCCCGAGTGTGAATGGCTCCTGCACCTGAAAATCCTGAGTGACAACCATGATTTCTCCTTCTCCCTACATGAGCAAAACCAACGCAGAATTCTTGTGCATGAGAAGGGGAGAGAGAACAACTCTTTGTGATCAGTTGATGAAGAATTCGCCCAAACGGTGCACATGAGGAAGCCAAACCATCTCTGCGTGAGAATGAGCCATACCAAATCCTCCCAAGGGTGGAATCGTGGAAGAGTGGAGTGAATCATTTCCTCTACCCCACACGACGTGAAGAGGAGAGTCTGCTGGTGGAGTGGGCACGTGGGCAAGGACTGACAGTCCTTCCACACCCACCACTACTCTTCCCCCAACTAACAAACAATAGAATTTTAAATGGGTGGTTGACACATGGAAAAATCCCTATGGATCCCATGGCTTAGACAATCCCCCCCCCCTAACCTTAGTAATCATGCCCTTTTCATTCAATGTTGCCCCGTCGTAGCTGGTTGTGGTTTATTTTAATTGATGTGCATGTTTACATGATGCCAAACTATAATGTGCCAGATAGCACGATATACCATCGGCAACTATCCCTATTGCCGAAACATACACAACCGAATCGATGGTGGGGCTTTTCCTTTAGCTCCTCACCATGATTAAATACATCATGTACTTTTAATGCAAACAGGGTCAAAACCGGGGTGTTACAGTTGACCGCCGATAGACAGCCCTTGGCATCGCCAATAAGGTTTGAAATCCTAGACAACTACGGGTCTGACATGTCGAAGAAAAATAGATAAACAAGCCGCTAATGGGCATGGATAAAACTAATCTTTTGACCGCCGCAATGTCAAAAATTTAGTTGGAAAAGGGTCTGATTGGGCCAAAGGAAATTTTGGGTCTTTCAAAGTGGATTTTTTCTTAGCAAATTCCAGCTAGTGTTCCAGTGGGTTTTGCAGTGAATTCTCATTAGATTTTTCAACAGGAAGAAAACCCTAGGTGGTTGAAGTTCGCGTTTCAGACCAAAATTCAGTGGTGTGTTTTGCCATCATTTTTGAAATGGTGTGGTTTTCACACCCAAGGTCAGAATGAAGCATGTGGATAGGCGTTGGAAAGATTATCCAACAGGGAACAAGGGAGAGTCACCAGAGTTCGAATGCGGTGCTACAAAGTACTAGTGGATGTCAATATGGACAAATCCAGGAATTGCATGCCTAGAGGTAGCAAGACCATGAAGTCAAAGCAGCTGTTGCGTGGAAGAGGAGTTCCATGCAAGGATGAGGGACTTGAAAAGGGGAAATTTCCTTAAACCCTGTCTTGTTAATTATGATTGCAATTTTTATACATGAAATGTATGAGGTTATGCCTTGTATGCATAAGATATTACATGTTGGTAATAATAGTGAGAATTATACATTTATAATGAGGCACTAATGATAATTATTTCATTGGTGTTGGAATTAGTGGAAAAACCAACGACAACATCGACATGGCTGAATATGTTGTTGATGTTGACGAATGTGACTAGCAACCCTATGGAGAAAGGGATAAGGCAACAAGTCCAGAATCAAAAGTTGGATAGTAAGTGCATGAAGAGGGTAGTCATGATTGATTGACTGTCGAAAATGCTCTATGGAAGGGCAAGGTGGTACACTGATACACTTGTGAAGTAAGAAGTATCTAAACCATTCATTTAAATTGCATAAATGACATGGCTATACCTTGCAATTTCAATATGATAATGATTGCGTGAAGTAAATGAGTTTTGGTAATATTGATGTGCTAACAGCTGGAAGTATTTAAATTCTATAATTCTGAAAACACTTCAGTGATTGTTGCAGCAATGGAAAAAGGTTATATGCATTAAGACTTACCAAGTGTTTGGCTAATTGAATTTGAGGCTTCAGGTAGATTGTTTGGAGCATGGCAATGAGAGTAAGACCATGAAAAATGGTCGAATCCACCATGTGAAAGAGCCAAACCTTATGATAAGAGTCTCATGGCTGTGAAAATAGTTTGTATGCATAATGGGTTGTTAAATTTGAAATTGTGAATTTCAGATTTAAGAAATTGTTGACAACTACTAATCACTATTGGCTTGCATAAGATTGTGTCAGGAGGACACATTGTAAGTGGGTGTTCATGTTATGCTAGTAAGCATAAACTTATAATGGGCATAGTAGTGCTACTTAAAAGAGACCCACAAATGAGGATCACCTCATTGCCAAGAAAATCAATTTCTGTAGTAAATAGAGTTGCAAATTCCTATTGAATTGAATTACTAATGTCATTGTTTGATTATGGAACAATTAAATTTGGATTGTATTACTAGGTAATGATTGACCATTTGGCTACTTGATGAATGTGACAGGGGTACACATTACAGGAAGACTATGTGTGATGGCCTGAAGGAGCCAAAATTTATGGGGAGGTTTTCCCCTATCTTGGAAATGGGTTTCGGGTGAAACTCCATTGGACATTTTGGAAATGTCTCATCTGAACTACATGTTTGGTAATCCACATGAGTGAGATGGTGTAGATTATGTCGGTAAGACATGTGTGGATACAAAATATAAAGAGGAATTGGGATGGAAAACCGAGGGACTATCAACTCAGAGAAGGGAGCCCCCATTCCTCCTTAACGAAGGAATACTGCATCAGCAAATGGATAAGTGTTATGTGACCCTAGCTAAGAATATGCATGTCAAATTATTAAAATTCCATATGCAGAACATGTTTTGATTTTATTTCATGATGACCGTTTGCTTGAGTATGAATAGGGCCTACATGGCACACACCAGAAAAGGGTGCACACTTTTCCCATGTCGGATCATGGAAGGGTTTTTCAATATTGATTACACCCTAGGGAGTGGACACACTCCTGGTGTCTCAATACTTGATAGTAAATAATGTGAAATATGATTACAGTTTTAGAACAATAACGCTAATGAGTTTTCTTGTGTTTCTTGTGTTGTCAGGATAAACAAAGGTAGTTTGGTGTTGTACACTAAA
Organism: Pseudotsuga menziesii; assembly: GCA_001517045.1. Taxonomy (NCBI): domain Eukaryota; kingdom Viridiplantae; phylum Streptophyta; class Pinopsida; order Pinales; family Pinaceae; genus Pseudotsuga; species Pseudotsuga menziesii. Next base: position 88,311 of record LPNX010523555.1, on the reverse strand, counting down.
TGGATAATGTATTGGGCTCATCCTACCTCCTACTGAAGAGCACAGAGAAGGAGACATTCCTGAGGGACTGAAGAGAAAAGAAGGGAGTGGTCTCTTGTGTTGTATGGGGTAGTGGAATTAGAACTCAGTGCTGGAAATGAAACCTGGAAATGGTCTTTTACTCTTGATATAAGTGCATTATTGATATAAGTGTATTGTTTATATAAGTACGGGCGATTTGTTGATGGTCTGATAAACCCAACTAAAGGTTGGCTTGAATATGCCTGATATATATAAAAGGATGTTGTGAAATAGCCTGCGTGCTGGCCTAACATCCAAGTCCATAGGCGATCCCAAGGCTTGCAAAGCAAAACAAGATCCTGTGGACCAACGAGGAAACACACAATACAGATAAGTATTGGACTATTTTGCAATTTCTTGCTTATGAATATACATGTGTATATGATTTGGTTATGATATTCTAAGCTCTTGTTTAAGAGATAAAAAACATTGAGAATAAACTAAACATGTGAATCTATTCAATGTTTGAATATAGGTATCGATGGGAGCGAGGACTATGAGAGCATCCTAGGGGTGCATGTGGACATGTGACTATCCTGAAGAGCTCAAAATGAGCAGTAATGAAAAAGGTCCTAGTGAGAATGTGAAGTTCCTAGCAGCCGAGACAAACCATGTGGGGAGGCTCCATGGTTGAGAGGTTTGAAATAGACTGGAGATACTAAGTTTCATGACCAAGAGGGATTGGTCCAGAATTCACCATGAATTGAAAGAGGCTGAGAGCATGAAAAACCACAGTGGTGGTGTGGGTTCAACGATGGAACAAGACAAAGAGGGGAAAACCTTTTGCTGCTCTCTCTCTTCCTTCTGATTATATATATATACATATATTTATGGATTGTGAAAACAAAGGATTGTTGAATGCATGTCTGACTGAAAATAGAATGTGTTTATTTGCTTAAAGTAAATTCTAAATGCTGGAATAGTTAATTCCCTGCCCAAGAATGGACATGAATAAGCTCATGTGCCTGTTGGGAAGGCATGAAAAATATGAAAGTCTCCTTGATGAGACTTGGACTGTCATGCCAATTGGGAAATTGATTGACTGATTTTAATGCCTATATTATTCTTGTTCTAATAGAATTTCAATGGTGCATTTCACAGGTGAGAAAAGTGAAATCGAGTTGTGCACATTGATCTTGGTAGCAGACCAAATGCTGTTGGATTTATTTGGAAGTCTCCTTCAAACAATTGCCAAGACCCAAGAAAATCTTGGAGAGATGCTCAAGATACAGAAAATTTCCTAGACTTGGGGATGAGCCGAAAGCTGAGAACCAGCAGGAGAGGCTCATGGAAGCCAAAGGGCTTGGTCCTGAAATTTCAAAGTAAATAAATTGAATGTGGGACAGGTCTGTAAAATTTTGAAATTTTGGATATGTATTCCTATGTATTGGAACACCGAGGACGGTGTTATTCCAAGGGGGAGAGGATTGTAACACCCCGGTTTTGACCCCATTTGCATTAAAGGTATATGATGTATATATTTTAATTAATCATGGTGAGGAGCTAAAGGCAAAATCCCCACCATCGATTTGGTTGTGTTATGTTTCAGCAATTGGGATCGTTGCCAATGGTATATCATGCCATCCAACATATTATAGTCCTGGCATCATGTAAACATGCAAAATTAATAAAAAAAACCTACAACCAACTACAACGGTGCAATGTTAAATGAAAAGGGCATGATTTCCTAAGGTTAAGGGGGGGATTGTCTAACCCGTGGGAGCCATTGGGGGAAAGCCATTTGTTAGCCATTCATTTAAGAACCCTGATGTTAGTTGAGGGCAGTTATTCACTAGGTAGTAGTGGGTGGCAGGCCTATCCACACGCACCCTCCTCCATCTGGATCATTCCATTCATGTGGGGGAAAGGAAAAAAAATAGGAAATCCTTCCACTCTCCCACTCTCGGCAGTTTTGGCTCACCCTCATGCACCATCGGGGAAAAATTCTTCGATTTTTTTTGTCTATCCATCTCATGTAGGGACATCGGCTGCTTTGCCTCATGCACCGATTGCGGGTGTGGGTATGTTCTTCCTCCGGCGTGTGCAGATAATCAATTTTTCGGTGAAGAAGTCATTCACACCCAGGGGCTGTGTGTATGTGTGTTACTCTCACAGAATTATGGCCTGTGTATATGTTTTCCCCTATCTAGGAATGAGAATCGGACTGTGTAATGTCCTGGGATTCCATCGTTGAACCATGGCTGTTGTCTTCCCCTAATCAGTGGTTGTTGTGAGTACCCATGTGGTGTTGGCTATGTTTTCCCTCATGCTTGGGATCTACTATAGGTTACCATTGTGTTTTTTTGGCCACGATAGGGCCAAGAACAACTCAGCGATTATTGTCCCCTGTCAAAGCTGTAATTGCTCATTTTGTTGCATGCATGTAGTTTTTCATATTTAGACTGTGCTGGAGTGGGATGAAGGCTTGGTTTCCTTGATAAACTTGGGGGTGTTTGGGAGCCACACAGATAGATCTACAGGGTTGGCTTTCTTCTCCACAACCCCTGAAGAGCATTAGAAAGGGCGGTCAGGGCCTGAGGGACTGTGTAGTAGAGAAGGGACCGATTTCCTGGTGTTGGGTGTGGGTGGGTGTCTTAGAGGTCAGGATAGCTCTGGTGTAGGCATCCTTAGCTCTTCCATGAGCTCACCAGCTTAGCATTTAGCTTCTCCCAACACCTTGATAGCCTGATAAACCCTATGGTGTTGGCTTGGCTGATTTGTGTACCTTTGCTAGGTGTAAGCCTGCTTAGTCCCTTATTCCTTGGGGAATCATGCCCAGCTCATTAGTGGCAGTGTTTCTAAGAGATTGATCAGCACGCTGGTCTATGGTTGGGTGGAAATTTGTAGCGACGTAGCTAGTTTCGGGACACGTTATTTATAAGATAAGTATTCTTGAACATTTCATGTCTGCAATTATATTGATGGCTAATGAACTATGATGAACATGTTGAATGCCTGAATGTATGTTTGCTTCCACTGTGTATGTGAATGTATCTTAGCATGTTTTATTTTTTAAGAATTTTATTTTGGCATTTTATGTATGTTCATGTTCATGGGGCTTTTATCCCGTATGTTAATGTTATGGTAGCATCCTCTTTTCCAGTCAGAGGGTCAGGGATGTTACAACCAATTGTTTTTCTTTTCCACCCAATGGCAGGTACAGATCCTTCTGGTACAGATAGTCCTCCATTTGCATCTTCCATAACTGATAGTTTTGGCCGTTAAATTTCTCGACCCTAAACTTTCCTTCTTCCGCCATTGCTCTGACTCGAACCAAGAACCCTTCTTTCCCGTGAGTTTACCAACCAAATAGACATTTTGGCTCTGATACCAATTGTTAGAAAACAAGACCGCAGAGCAATAACAAATATATAGTTAAAGCAATAAACAAGATGCAAAACACATTAAAACATTACACAGAGACACAAAAATAACGTGGTTCACCCAAACGATGGGCTACGTCCACAAAGAAATTGCCAATCCTTTTATTAAACTCTAGAAAGATGAAGGGATACACCCTACAATAAAACTACTACACTTCCTCTTCATGCTCTCACAGTCTCTCTTCCAATACAATACAATTCCATACCATACTCAGTCATTTTACAATGCTTTCTTTTATAGGGGAAATACAATGAGAAAATTCTAGGTTTAACCCAATACCATGGGTCCGCAATATTGTTGTCCAACACACACCCCAAATAAATTTCTTCCAGTTGAAGTAGCAGTATTGTTCGCTCCTCAGGTGCCTCTTCATCTCCCATACCAGTTGCTACGACAATGCGCAAACTAGGAAAAATGTACCGCAAAGGCATAATCGCCTCTTTCCCATATACTAATTTGAACGACATCTACCCTATGAGCCTCTTGCAAGTGATGTGATACACCCATAGTACCATAGGGATATTTAAATCCCACTCATCCCATTTAGCATTACATACATTTCTCAGCGTGGTTTTCAATATTTTTTTCAATGCTTCTACAGTTCCATTTTCTTGTGGATGATATGGGGTGCTTTTCTTATGCTGCACCTACAACTCCTCTGTCGGTTCGTTTACTGTGCAGTTGATAAAGTGGCTACCCTGGTCGCTCATCAATATCCTAAAGAATCTAAACCGCGTCATGATGTTTTCAAATATGAACTTTCCTGTTGTCGCAGCAGTGCAATCCACAACTAGTGTAGCCTCCACCCACCTTGTCATATAGTCAGTTGTTGTGATGATGTAGCGTGCACTGGTTTGCTTCCCTAGAGGGTTGATTGGACCCACAAAGTCCACCACCCATTTATCAAAAGGTTGTAAAGTTACCTATGGTACAAGTGGCATCTCATCTTGTTGCGATGGTTTCCCAACACATTGATAGACATCGCTGCTCCACGCATAGTTTGTAGCATCATTATCCAATGTAGTCCAAGCCCAATGCATAGTACCTTACACGTAGTAGCCCTTCCTCCATAATTTCCACCTGCAAATCCTGCATGTGCTTCTTCCAGAATTCACCCTTGTTCATGAGGTAGAACACACCGTCACTGGATCTCATTAGGTCCAAGCTTGTATAAATGTCCCATGATCAGCTGGAAATATGAATCCTTCAGTACTAACTACTTATTTTGACGGGGAGTCATCTCCTCTAGCACAACTCTAGTTTCCAAGAACTTAATTATCGGTGCATAGTGGTCATCTTCGACATCAACTCGAAATAGTTGTGCATCTAACAATCCATCATCAATATTGGTGAGCTCTTCATATGTCGCAATGTGGGACAAATGATCAGGACCAACATTCAAGTGTCCTGGTTTCACAATTATTTCAAAATCAAATTCATAAAGAGAAGTAGCTAGAAACAGATCTCCCCCCCCAACATAGGCTTATTGACCAAATACTTCTAAGCCAAATCGTCAGTGGACATCTTGAAGTGACCACCCAAGAGATAATTCCTGAATTTCTGCAGTGCATATACCATCACCAACCCCTCTCTTTCTGTGCTTGTGTAATTCTTTTCAGCAAAGGATAACTTCCTGCTAGCAAAGGAAATTGGATGATCCAGATTGCCTTCTCCTGGTTGTGTGAGTACCACTCACAGCACAATGGATGAGCCATCGACATGGACATGCAACTCCTTAGTCCAATTGGGGAACATAAGTATGGGTGATGAAGCCATCTTGGCCTTCAACGTGTCAAAGCTATTTTGACACTCCTGGCTCCATATGAAAGAGGCATCCTTATTTAACAGTTTCTCCATGGAGGCAGTAATTGCAGCATAACCGTGGATAAACTTGCAATAGTACCCATTATGCCCTAGTGTCGCATGAATCATCTTCATATTTGTAGGCGGCGGCAGGCTCAGAATGAGCACAATATTTGTTGGATCAACCAAAATCCCTTGCTTACATACAATTTGACCCTATAGTATCCCAAATGGTGCACAGAAGATGCACTTCTTTGAATTCAATGTGATCTGATGCTGTCGACACCTCTCCAGCATCAAGCACAGGTTTGCCAATTTATCCTTGATCAATTCGTAGACTATCCAGTCATCCATATATACTTGCATAAATTTTTGAATAAAATATTTAAATGCAGCGATGACAACCCGAGAGAATACTGTAGGCACATTCTTCAACCTGAAGGGAATTATTGTGTACTAAAAGAAACCTGATTTAGTGACAATTGTGGTTTTGTGGCAGTCTTCCTTTGCAATTCTAATCTAGTGATACCCAGAAAATCCATCTGTGAAGGAATACAATTCTTGACCGCCTACTCCTTCAAGAACCTCATCCATGAATGATGTCAGAAAGGGATCATGCATGCAAGCATCATTCAGTTTCCTTAGATCAACAAAGATTTATACCTCCCCAGTCTTCTTGTCTTGGACCACCATAGGACTTATCAATTTTGATTCTTCTGTTCGGGTACACAGGGTGCTCCCAAAAGATTGAACACCTTGAGAAACGACTTCACACAAATAGATCATATATCAACACACCTTGTTTGTCACATGGTTAAAACCCTCAAGAGGGAAACAGTCCATGACCCCATCCAAATA
>LPNX010523555.1:68092-81974 GCA_001517045.1 Pseudotsuga menziesii | reverse complement strand
GTAGGGCAATAGAGAACTTCAATAACACTATCATGAACAAGATTTCTGATGAAGTGCATGTGTAGCTCAATGTGTTTGCTGTGCTGATGTAGAACTGGATATTTGGCAATCTTGATGGCACTTTGATTGTCGCACCAAAGTGGAGTAGGCTATTGCTGCTAGAATCCAAACTCTAAAAGGATCTGCCGAAGCCATAAAGCTTTCTAACTGGCATTAACTGCCACTTAATATTTTGCTTCTGCTGAAGAAAGAGAAAGAGCTTGTTGTTTCTTACAAGCCCAAGTGACAGGTCCAGATCCCAGACTGAAAACATAACATGCAGTAGAATTTTGATCATCAGGATCGTCGACCCAATCTGAATCAGTCAAACCAACCAAAAAATGTCTCCCCCCTATACTGTAATGAATTCCAAACTAGTTGTGCCTCGAATATATCGAAGTATTATTTTTACTGCTTTCCAGTGACTTTCATGAGGAGTTTGCATATAACGAGAAACACGACCAATGACAAAGGAAAGGTCAGGATAGGAATGAGTCAAGTATAAAATACTACCAACAAGTTGATGATACAAGGTGGCATCTACTTCAGGGGAAGTACAAGTGGTAGAAATTTTGACTCCAGACTAGAAGGGAGAAGGGGCTGGTTTACAATCTTCCATGTGGAAGTGACGAACAAGGTCACAAACATACTTAGACTGGGAAAGAAAGATTCCTTCTTTGGTTTGCAAGACTTGGAGACCAAGAAAATAATGCAAATGTCCTAAGTCTGACATTTCAAAATTTTGCTTGAGGCTATATTTCACATGGGTTATAAGTTTAGAGTCACTACTAGTAAGGATAAGATCATCAACATAAAGAAAAAGTATGATGAGATGGTTTCCTACTTTCTTGGTATAGACATTGGGGTCAGAATGGCATCTAGAAAAACCAGTGTCAAGGAGAAATCTATCCATTTTGGCATACCAAGATCTAGGATCTTGCTTAAGGCCATATAAGGATTTCTTAAGGAGACACTAGTACAAAAGCACGGATTTTTTCACGGAGGTTTTCCATGTTTCTTACTTTTTGGTGTAAAATCCGATGTAACAGGAACGAGGAGTCACTGTATCCACTCCTAGCCATCGCTGTATCCACACCTGGACTCTTAGACGTCTCTGTATAATCTCTTAGACGTCATTGTATCCACGCCTGACCATCTCTATAGCGATGACACCGTCTCTATAGCGATGCCCATCATATTTCATGCAATAGTCTGGACTTTGATCCGGATCTTCAGTATGTGCCCTTGTTTGCGGTATCTTCCGGGTATTTTTCTTCTTTGTATTCTAAGTTTTACGAGAGGAAAATGAATTTTGGTGGTCTTGTTAGATTTTTGTGAGTTACCAGCATTGGAGCTTTTATCCTGTCATGGCCGTTGCGAGGGTTAACTTGTTTGGGCAGTCGATTGCTCTGCTTTTGTCTAAGAAAAGAGTTCCAAGCAAGGGTATGGAGCTTGCATGCATTGTCGTGTTCTGGATTTGGTTTCCATTTTTGGTTTCCTGCTTGCCCACTTGGGTTGAGAGGACAAGGTTTGTTTTGTCCAGCTTTGCTGTGACCGGGATCCAGCATGTTCAGTTCTGCTTGAATCATTTCTCTGGTCATGTCTACATCGGCAAACCTTGTAGTAATACATGGTTCCAGTCTCAGGCAAGTGGGACTGTTGACATCTCATGTTCTCCATGGATGGATTGGTTTTCATGGAGGTTTGCAGCATCAAATTGAACACCATCTGTTCCCAAGGTTTCCCAGGCACAATCTGAGGAAAATCGCTCCATTCGTGCAATCCCTGTGTGCCAAAAACTGCTTTCCCTATAACAATGTGCCATTCTGGGAAGCTAATATATTGACCATTGGGATTCTTCGTACCACAGCTCTGCAAGCTCAAGACATGTCCAAGCCTATGACAAAGAATTTATTGTGGGAGGCTCTTAATACCCATGGTTAAGATTGTTGTTATTCTTTACTTTTGTTATTCTAGCAATTTGTTTGTTTTTCTACTTAGTTTCAGAAATCTTTCACTACAATAATATTACCTTTGCCTCTCAGGAGCACTTGAATTTATGTGTTGTCTGAAAGTTGTACAGGAATCAAATCACTTGAAAATGGTATTTGCAGAATCTCTCAATATTTTTACATCCCTGATGTGGTTATGATCTGAAGAGTGCTAAACATTTTATATTCCAAGTCAAAGTCATTGAACGTGTGCTCCATTGTTTCCATCCCTGGGAACCCATCTTGTAGGGGAATTTGTATGGGATGGCTAGAGATTCCCTNGAAGAGTGCTAAACATTTTATATTCCAAGTCAAAGTCATTGAACGTGTGCTCCATTGTTTCCATCCCTGGGAACCCATCTTGTAGGGGAATTTGTATGGGATGGCTAGAGATGCCCTNGTTCATCCATGACATTAGATATTGTAGATTATCTAACCTACCATGTATATTGGTAATTTGGTACATAAGGTACTATATGGATTCTGATGCTTGGAACAAGGCTGCNGCTGTGAGAGTATCTCTTTGGTTAAGCAGCTGCGACTAGGGGGTATCTATTATGCCAAAGTTACCTAGGACTTGCACCTGGCTCCATCCATAAACGCAAGAACAAGCACAAGTGGTCCATGTGGTCCATAGGGGGCAAACATGTCACTTGGGAGCCTTGAATTTTTGAACCCTGGTGGGAGAATTAGCAGCACCCCACATTCACCAACTTGAGAAGCCCCCACAAAACATTTTTTTATTGTTTATGTTTTTTTCCAAATGGCATGAGGCCCACCAACAACTAAAAATAGGAAAGAAAAAGGAAAATCAAATGGAAACAAGGAAGAAAAAGTAGAACTTGATATTAATATATATATATATATATATATATATATATATATGTTTAGGAAAATACACTGTTCTTCTGTTTCCTTGTTTTGGTTGACAAAGGGTCAGCTATAGCCTATTCATGATCTATCACCATTTTTTCATTGTTCATATCTTTAGTTGTCTGTCGAAGAAGTGCTGGAAACATTATGCACAATTTGGTCTATTGTTCAATTTTCTTGGGAAGGGAAACCTGCCTTAGCCTGTGCTTCGCAATTTCCAACATTTTCACCGAGGGTGTCTGTCTGCAAGGTTGGTTCTTATTCACCTAGATTCATGTCTCTAACCATTAGTATGAGGAACATTTTCTCTTTCCCCACATTCTGTTCTTACTATCATTTTCCCAGAAGTGTTTTTTCTGATACTTATGCACTAAGAGTCCTAAGGCTTTATAAGTTGTTCATCCATGACATTAGATATTGTAGATTATCTAACCTACCATGTCTATTGGTAATTTGGTACATAAGGTACTATATGGATTCTGATGCTTGAAACAAGGCTGCTTAGCCTTGGTTAAACTGATTCTACAGTATATATTGAGTTTTATGAGGCATGTAGGGTAATAGGAAGGTTCTATCAAGGGAGGTTGCAGTGAAGATTTATGGAGTGGAGAAGCAACAATGAAGTGGGATTTGGAAGAATATATTCTTTACATTGTAGATTAAAAATGATTTGAACTCAACGAGAAAATATGTTTGACCATTAGTCCACCATATAATTGTCATTCCTGATTATCCAATGGAATATCTCTAGATTATAAATATTAACCTACATTGTATTTGTGAAATTCTGGGTTATTCTATTTGTATCACTTCTAAAATAAGTTTTGAATGATACGAAGTTCAAAAAGTTTTATTCTTATTTTAAATTTGCTTTTATCCCACTCCAGGATACATGNCTGGGTTATTCTATTTGTATCACTTCTAAAATAAGTTTTGAACGATACGAAGTTCAAAAAGTTTTATTCTTATTTTAAATTTGCTTTTATCCCACTCCAGGATACGTGAACGAAAGGAATCGATGACGATTTTACTTTGCGGTACAAGTGGTTGTGGCAAGTCAACTTTGTCTGCTTTACTGGTATTTTCCTAGAATAGTAACTGATCTTGCTTTTTAGATTGAAGAAAAACTTGGAACTTAATCTATTAGAGGTATGGTTGTTGAGAAGTGGCATGTGTGGATGTTGTTTTAGCCATAAGTAAAAGTTAAAACCAGAAAATGTTACATAGAAAGTTTGAGGGTACATTTGTAGATTTCTATTAAAATGTCATTGACCTCCATGGCATGTGAAACTATACCTAGAAATAGCCTTTGCAGTTTAAGACAGGTATTCTTTAACATTCATGCCATCTAAGATGATATTGCATGATCTGTAAAATTTCAAATACACGTGGATGGTGAGTGACTTTACACATTTGTGTTGTGATGTAAATGTGTGCAAAATCTGAAGTTCATCTAAAAAGAGGCCATAGGTCATATGTGTGAATCATGAATTCTCCATTCCATGTCAGCAAGTTGTTGTGGCCCTTACTTTGAGTATGAATGCTAGCATGATTCTGATGGTATGCATTAGAGGAAGAAAGGTTGGGAACACCCACTGATTCACTGAAGGTTATATTCTTTACTTCTTATAGCAACCCAAATTATATAAGTTTCCTGTCTTAAAGTTTCTGCATTTTAGCCTTTAGGTACTGAAATGTTGCCCTAGGGAAAAAGAAGTTGCGATTTCAGTTTAATTCCATGAAGCGAGGTGACTGAACAACCTATGGATGTGACAACACTTCATTTAACAGTACATTCAGTACTTTGATCATTAACTATTCGTCTGTAATTTTAGTGCGGTAGTTCTAGCTTGCAACATACATTTTCAATATATTATTGTATGTGTCTCCTGCTGTATGCAACATTGAGTTTGGGCTAATGTTTTCCAATTTGTATTGGCAACTAAGAAAGTGGTGCGTCACAATTAATTTTGTTGGTTTTTAAATTTTTTTTTGAGGCATATTCCTCTCTTCAATTGTCACTACTTTCTATATTAGTGAAGCTTCAATCCCTGGCATGTTGGAGATTTTTGCTTCAGCGCAAATTATGTTTCCTTGAATGCAGCCACCTGACATGTTAAAGCTAACGCTTTGATACACTAGTACATATGTCATTGCCTTTTGACAACCTTCTTTCCTTCTTTTATGGAAAATAGAAAGCTCTGTTACATGTTTGGTAAGTTGGTCCCTTTGGGTAGGGGCTGCATTTAAGAAAGTGATAGTTTAGTAATGCATAAATTCATAGGTAATAGATGATGGATCTTATGTTGTGATCTGCATATTGAATCATTTAGTGTAGGGCTATTGATTAGAAGAACAAAGCTCTCTTGAACTGTTAGTAGAGTGTACAGAGGTTGTATAACTATTTTCAGTAAAAGAGGACTCTAACATAGGTGTGTATACCTACATGTCAAAATTAGTAATTGAGCAAGAAATCATTTTTACATTTTATCACAAGAAGGAATTACGGGTCCAACTAATGTAGCAACCTCTGAATGTATGGATTAAAAAGATAAGGAAGAGAAGTTATTGCTATAAGTTGTGGGATAGCTTCATCAAGTCACACAACATAACTCTCATTTGTTTCCTTTTACAAGAACCAATACATGAATCAACACTTTGTAGAGCTAGTTCACTTCCAATATTTCAATTTGAATTTTCTTTCTCCTTGTACATATTTGTAGTTTGTGGTGTAGCACCTTAGCCCTACTTCTTAGTTTCAGTACTGGTGCAAGGCTGCATATGCTCCTTATTGCTAACTGCTTTGAAAAGTGACACCATTTCTACAGGCTAGTAGACTGGGTATTACAATTGTTGTATCTACTGATTCAATACGGCACATGATGAGGAGTTTTGCAGATGAGAAGAAAAATCCTTTGTTGTGGGCTTCAACATACCATGCGGGGGAGTTTCTAGATCCATTTGCTATCGCAGAAGCCAAGGCAAAAAAGAAAGCAAAGAAGCTTGCAGGAATGTCTGTAAATAGGCAATCTGTTTCTCAGGGATCTAGTTTATTACCCAATAAAGATGAACCAGGCATGCAAGATTTAACCTTGACCAAACAGCAAAGCAGATTCAAACCTTTTGACAATGCAAAGGGATCTGAAGCTACGATTGGGATTAAAGCAATAGGCCCTAGATGTATGGCACTTGAAGGGTACAAAGCACAAAGTGAGATGGTAATGGACAGCCTGGATAGATTAATTACTACATGGGAAGAGAGGAAGGAATCTGTGGTGGTTGAAGGTGTGCATTTGAGCCTTATTTTTATGGTAAGCTTATGTCTATCCTATAGACATTTCTAAGTACTATTTTATTGCTGGGCACTATGCACATAAAGTTGTCATATGTGTTTTTTTAAGATATTATCTGAACTGCGTTCCTTTCTAACAGATGGGGCTTATGAAAAGACATCCTTCAATAATACAATTTGTGATTTATATTGCAAGTGAAGGTAAACACTTGGAACGTTTTGTAGTCCGTGTAAAATATATGACTCTAGATCCTGCAAAGAACAAATATGTAAAATATATTTGCAATATACGGACAATCCAAGATTACTTGTGTAAACGAGTTGATAAACATTTAGTTCCAAAGGTAAACAATACTAATGTGGATAGAAGTGTGGCTGCTATACATGCGACACTTTTTAGCTGTTTACGCAGGCGTAGTATAGGTGAACAACTCTATGACCAGACTACAAATACAATTAGTGTAGTAGAAGAAGAATATAGAAATCAGTGTGTTGCCAATTCAGTTAGCTCAAAGGGGATGTTTCAACTTATTCAGAGGCAAGGGTCTCAGTGCCACCTCATGGCACTTGTTAATACGGATGGATCTGTTGCAAAGGCTTGGCCATTTGAGTCAATTGATAATAATGACCACAATGGAACTGAAAGTGGCGTAGGAAATCCTATGTATGGACCTCTTCAAATTGGGAAGGAAGAGCCTGTAAATCTTCAATTTGGCAATTTTGGTATTAGTGCTTGGCCTAGTGACACTGGAGGTACTAGCCATGCTAGTAGCATTGATGGTTCAAGGGCAGATGGTACTGAAATTGGTAGTCATAACTATTCTTCATGTTCAAGCTCACCCAGGCTTTCTGAAGGACGTCCTGCAAAGGAGGTACTGATGTTTATCCTCTACGTTGCTTTGCTGTACAAACTAGATGCTTATATTTTACTCCTATCAAGGACTTTGAAGTACTGTCAAGAGTCAATAGTCACAGTGAATAGGTTATGGGTTAATCTTTCTCCTTGATTATAAACACATCAAGGAAACACGTGCCTTCTAGAACTTTTGGCTGTATTTCATTTTCTTAGCTCATCTTTTAGATTGAGCCTGTTTATGTTGTTAAGGTTGTTTTTCTTTTATGATTTTAAATGTTCCCCCAATGCAAGCCAAAAATGTGTTAGCTTGACGTTGAGTAAACAATTTTGTTGTTAAAGGAGTTTGTGCACATTAGCCTTATGTAACTTAAATGTTTTGATTAATTCTTTACTTCTTCATTTGCCTCATTTCTCTGGCAGACATTTCTGATAACTTAAATTAATATTATTAATGTACCTAATATACTGACATTAATTTTAGTAGTTGGTCATAATGATAGTAGGGTTATGCTTTCTGGTAAAGGAAAAAATAAAATATTAATGATTCCAGCAGGTATACCACAATATGTATCTGAAATGTAATGCATCTGATGTGTTAGCAGGGTTTTGAGTGTGGAACCTGTGTCTGGTCAAGATGCTATGACTCTTAAATCGAAGATGGGAGCATTGCAATTGCAGGACTTTCATGCAGGGGATATTGTTTCAGGCATTATTAAATGCATTGATAACTTTGGTGTATTTGTAACTCTTGAGCATAGTAATGTGGTAAGGTTCCAAGGTCCAATCATTACCATTCTTTTACAATTAGATTTTGTTTCATTTCCTCTTATTTTTATGTGAAACTCCTACCCTCAGGTTGGCTTATGCCATATATCAGAGCTGTCAGATAATTATGTTCAACCTCAGAACATACAAACAGAGTACGGCATCGGGGACAGAGTGCAAGTCAAGATACTCCAGGCTAGTATCCCTGAGTTCATATTTTATATGTGTTATAATACTGAGGGATATTGTTTTTAAGTTGGGTTTGACTAATGAATGGAATGCATTCTTTGGTAACAGGTGGATGAGGAAAATAAGTGTATATCATTGGGCATGAAAGAATCTTATTTTGTAAATAAATCATTCACTAGTGTAGTTGGATATAAAGAGTCTGTAGAGGAGGAAGGTAGTGAGGAGGATGTAAGGGAGAAATATGACCCGAGTTCTGAAGATGACAGGGCATACAAAATGTAGGTTTTATCCAAAGAAAATGACAAGGTTGAAACTAAGGATCTGGCAGTTGACATTTTTAATTCTCTGGAACTAGCAAGAGAAGTTGAATCAATGGCGTCTATACCTCCCCTGGAAATTAATTTTGATACAGAGGCAAATGTGTGTGGGAGTGCAATTGTTGACAAGAGAAAACATCTTGATAAGGAGCCTTCTGAAATGGGAAGCAAGGATGACGAAAAGTTGACCAAGCAAGCAAAGAAGTAGCTTAAAGAAAAGAGGTGGGATAGTTTATGCAAAGCCATTTTCATATGAAAATGGTATTTGAATTTGATATGAAACTTCATATCCATGACATTTTCTCAAATGTGCCTGTGTTCAGGGAGCTAGAGATCAGAGGTGCTGAACAGAAACATTTGGAAGGTGGCCAAGCACCAGATAGCGTGGATGAATACGAGCAGTTGGTGCGGGCATCTCCAAATAGTAGCTTTGTTTGGATCAAGTACATGGCTTTCCTGTTATCCATTGCAGATGTTGAGAAGGCATGTGCCATTGCTGAAAGGTAAATTTGGAAACAATTTAAGAATATCACCATTGGAAACAATTTACCCACTTTAAGAATATAACCACACTAGAAACAAATTTTAATGATTGGCAATGATGTTTGCATTGCAGGGCTTTACAAACAATAAATTTCAGGGAGGAAGAAGAAAAGCTAAATGTTTGGGTGGCTTTTTTTAATCTGGAAAATGTTTATGGCATTCCACCAAATGTGCGCTCTGATTTTCAACTCAACTCTTGTTTTTTAAACTAGGAAGCATGCATTCTTTTATCATTGTAAAAGTAATCTTCCATTGGATTTAATGATTTGGTAATTCATTATAGGAGGCTGTTTTAAAAGTCTTTCAGAGAGAACTGTAGTATTGTGACCCCAAAAAAGTTCACCTTGCTTTATTGGGAATGTATGAATGGACTGGACAGCAAGAAATGGCTGATCAGCGACTTAAAGCCATGACCAAAAAGTTCAAAGTGTCTGCCATGGTATTTTGGAACCGTTACGTTGTGTACTTCCATTTCTTTATTTCTGAGTACTGTGATTTTGTATTTTTCCTCAAAATTTTTGGATGGTGTGTTGAGTGGTGGGCTATTTATTCTAGTTTGGATTCTGTGTATGGTACTGAACCTTGATGAGATCCTAGGTGTGGTTGAGGAATATGCAAAACCTTTTGAAGCAAGGAAGTGATGGAGCTGAAATGGTTTTGAATCGTGCACTAGTTAGTCTTCCATGTCATAAGCACATTAAGTTCATTTCACGGGCTGCATTTCTTGAATATAAAATTGGGTCAGCTGAAAGGGCGTGATTGCTGTTTGAAGGAGTGTTAAGGAATTACCCTAAGAGAACAGATCTATGGAGTGTGTATCTTGACCAGGTAGAGTGCAAGGTGCACCATGTATTATTTTATGAGAAAAATTCTTTTCTTGAGGATATCTTTCAGAAATTCAATTTGAGATGCATACTCACAGTGGGTTACCCAATGTGAATTTATTGTTGGACAGGCTGTTTAGTTCTTTACTCAAATTCTTCTTTGTTGCAAGTTGTCATTATTCAGTATATTACAGTACTTTTTCTTATGCAATGTAGGAAATATGCCGAGGAGATGCATCTGTCATTCGATCTCTTTTTGAAAGAGTCACTTGTCTGGATTTTCCCCCTAAGAAGATGAAGGTAATGAAGTTAGCATATTTATGGTACTGGAACCAGTATGGTGGGTCATTTCTGTGCAGAAGTTGTTTGTGTATTATATTTTTTTTTTTCGGTTTGCATTTCCCATAAAAGAGAGCTCAAATCTATGTATGACACTTTGATGTTTTTTGCAGTTCCTCTTCAAGAAGTACCTTGATTATGAAAAATCTCAAGGTGAGGAATCACGGATTGAATATGTGAAGAAAAAGGCAATGGAGTTTGTAAGCAGCAAACTTGGTTGAGAACCTTTTTGATTAATGATGAATCAATGGATTGACAACAAACTTGATTGAGAAACTCGATTGGTTAAACTTGATTGTCAGTTTGCTTACTTAGCACTGTACCACAAAACATTTCTCTAAATGTGTAGAGTACAACCTGATGTTCTGCATAGTGTCTGATGGAATTCTTCAAGAACATGAGGTTAACAATTGGTACATTGTGTTTAATGGAAAAAAGTTTGATTACTTCATTCCAAAAAGTATGTAGAAATATGTTTTTTAGTATAACTCTGTCTTCAAAATGAGGGGGATGCATTGCTTGATTGATCTAACCCTTGTGGCTTTTATATTTTGGTTTTTGCTGAGGTTCAGTGAGTCATTGCAAGCTTTGGGCTAGGTTATCCCTAATGACTTGTTTCAAAATGGACTTGATAAGACTATTGAAGAGTTGGAATTCATTGTCAAATCTCACACACTGCTATTATGTGGTGCCTGATGATCCATTGTTGGTGATTAGTTCCTTAGATCATTGTTGAGGTAGAGTTTGGTGGCCATCTATTGCGTCTTCAAAAATAATTTGACTCTTTTCATATTTTCATGTGAATTCTTATTCAAGGCAAACTAGATATCCGTATCTAGTATTTTATAAATATTATGTTTAGTTGCTTAAGACTTAGTCACAAAGGTGACTAGTACAATGAGGTCCCATACTTCCTTTAATATGCTGAGAACTTTTTAACTGCCTTGCTTTCTAGAAAGGATTTTCAAGATGCTCCTTAATGGTATAAAATAAAATATCTGGTCATATATGATGTAACCTAACTATACATTATATGATACCTAATTTTCTTGGGTTAAGGGTTGAAGTTGGCATACCAGACTTACATGTTTGACTTGCTCCCAAGCAAAATAAGCAAAACTGATTTAAGGTGTGTAAATATATCTTTTGTATCACTTCATATCTTGTGTGTGAGTTAATTGTTAGATATAGTGAATGAATTATTCGATCTAGTGGGTGAAATCATAGTTGTCTACACCTCTATATGTCTTGGATCAAGGAAAGGATCCAATGGAGGTATCACCTTTCCACAAGGGAGAATTCTCCATAACATATTTTGGCATGGAACATTCAAAGAGTTTAATATTTTCCACATTCAATACTACGTAATGTGCATGTGAGGGGGGGTATACCTTGCTTCATATTACTGAGATTTCTTCTACAACAAAGTATGCATGCTATAATAAATGAAGCTACGTTGTCTTGCATTCTAGGTTGGTAAAAATTCCTTTGTAAGTTCAAAAATATCTTCCCAACACTAAAATTCCCTACAACTTTGGAGGTGTGGGCATCTTTAATGAGTTGCAATCTCTCCTGGGGTTTGCATTTTTTTTCTTTTTAAACTTATACAAAACGTGGATACAGCGACAGCCAGACGTGGATACAGCGACGACCAGGCGTGGATACAGAGAAGGCAAGGCGTGGATACAGCGACATCTTATTCTTGGGTTTCCATTTTTTTTTAAAAACCTTATACAGAGCGTGGATACAGCGACGACCAAGCGTGGATACAGCGACGACCAAGCGTGGATACAGAGACAGCCAGGTGTGGATATAGCGACGGCTTAGACATCCAACGAAATATAGAATATTGTCACTGCAACACAAATTAGGAGTCGTCTCTATTGCGACGAAATTGTTTCCACAGAAAAAAAACACTTAGACGTGGCAATATCCACGCTTTTTCGTGGATATTGCCACGTTTTGCCGTGGCAAAATTGATCACTTGTACTAGTGAGACAAACAAGGCTAGAGTTATGCTGAACATATCCAGGAGGTTGTTCCATGTAAATTTCCTCATGTAAGTCACCATGTAAGAAGGCAGACTTGACATCCATTTGATGGATTTCCCAGTTATGTAAGGCTGCAAGGGAAAGAAGAAGGCGGATGGAGTTCATTTTTGCTATAGGGGCAAAGGTTTCATTGTATTCAATCCCTTCAACTTGGGAAAAACCTTTGGCAACTAACCTTCCCTTAAGTCTTTCAACACTTCCATCTGATGCATACTTAGTTATGTAGACCCATTTACATATGAAAATTTTTCTTCCTTTTGGAAGAGGAACAAGATCCCAAGTATCGTTCGCAATTAAGGAACGATATTCTTCATCCATAGCTACATCCCAATCTGGATTTCCTGAAGCTTCTGCAAAAGTTTCTAGATCATGATTCTCAAAAACTTGAGCCAAAAGAGAAGAGGCTTGCTGAAACTAAGAACGTGTTTGACGTTGATCTCTAGGATCACCAGCAAGATCACTAGTTGCTTCTCATGTTGAACGGACCCATCAAGGAAGTATTGGTACTAGTGAAATTGGAGGAACATGAGTAGGCGGAGGTGGATTTTCATCCTCACTGTCGTCATCAGAAACTGGAGTTAGAAACCTGTCAAGGAAGTTGGAAGAAGAAGAAGAAGGCACACTCACCGAATCAGGCTCGCAGGCCAAAGATGGCACACCCGCCAAGTTAGGCTCGTAGGCCAAGAGATTTTCATCAAATTTAACATCTCTTCCAATGATTATATCATGTGAATGGGGCTGCAAAAGTCTATAACCTTTTACATCTTTAGAATATCCAACAAATATGCACTTTTCACTTTTAGGCTGCAATGCTTTCTGTTTTTCATCCGGAATGTGAGCCCATGCTTCACAACTAAACACACGAAAGTGACTTACATCTGGTTTAATTTTACTGCATGCTTCTTCTGGTGTTATACCTTGTAAAACTTTAGTGGGTGTGTGATTAACTATGTAATTTGAACAATTTATGACCTCAGCCCAATATTGAAGACTTAGTCCCTTAGATTGGATCATACAATTAGCCATTTCTTTTAAAGTGCGGTTCTTCAGTTCAGCTACACCATTTCGTTGTGGTGTATATGGAACAGTGTGCTGTTGTTGGATTCCTTATTCAGTGCAGAAATTAGTGAACTTGTTGTTAAAATATTATCCTCCATTGCCAGATCTTAACTTAATAATTTGATGACCAGATTGTTTTTCAACAAGGGCCTTGTAAGCCAAGAACATGTTAAATACTTCGCTCTTAAGTTTTAGGAAATAAATCCAAGTGCGTCTGGAGTAGTCATCAATGAAAGTTAAGAAATATTTGAAACCAGAAAATGATGCATATGGAAGAGGACCACACAAGTCACTATGCACAAGCTCCAAAGGAACCAAGGCATGCCAAGAGGCACGTTTTTCAAAACTATCTCGATGATGTTTTCTGAGTACACAACCAGAACAAACACCATCCTTGCAAGATACCATCGAAAGACCAGTCACTATATTGTCTTTACATAGTTGTTGCAATGAGCGATAATTTAAGTGACCAAATCGCTCATGCCAAAGTTTGCTCAAGTTATCACTATGAGAACCAAAAACTGAAGGAAAAGGTGATGACCCAAAGTTGTTAAATTTTTGCAACTTGGTAATATCATCAACATTTCCAGTAGCAAGGACATTTTGAGGATTTTTAAAATTCTTGATTACAACATGGTGAGGTGTAAACGTCACAGTTTTACCTTCACCTGAATGAGTAATTTGATAGACTGATAACAAATTGCAGGAAATTTTTGGAACACATAATACATCGCTGAAATGACC
>LPNX010523555.1:24489-67538 GCA_001517045.1 Pseudotsuga menziesii | reverse complement strand
TTTGTATCATCATCAGGGGGTTACTTTTTTTAGTTGTTCAATTTAATATCTACCACGTCACTATTGGGGACATCTTCAACATTTTCTTTGATCAAGCATAACTTCATCACCCAAAATCAATTTTCAGTGCTGTTTTTTTTTAAACCGCATATTTTTTTGAGATCTTTGTAACTAGACAATTAGTTTCTATGTTTTCAGCCATTATTTTATAGTATGGCCACCCCTTGTGATATTATACTTACAAGTTCTAACTATTTCTCATGGAAATCTCGTATGGAGGAATTTTCAGGATAACCTCATAGAAAGATGATATGATGCTATCGACACCTCTCCAGCATCAAGCACAGGTTCACCAATTTATCCTTGATCAATTCATAGACTATCCAGTCATCCATATATACTTGCATAACTTTCTAAATAAAATATTTAAATGCAGCAATGAAAACCCGAGAGAATATTGTAGGCTCATTCTTCAGCCTGAAGGGAATTATTGTGTAATGAAAGCAACCTAATTTAGTGACAATTGTGGTTTTGTGCTAGTCTTCCTTTGCAATTCTAATCTAGTGATACCCAGAAAATGCATCTGTGAAGGAATACATTTCTTGACCACCTACTCCTTCAAGAACCTCATCCGTGAATGATGTCAGAAAGGGATCATGCATGTAAGCATCATTCAGTTTCCTTAGATCAAAAAAGATTCATACCTCCCCAGTATTCTTGTCTTGGACCACCATAGGACTTATCCATTCTGATTCTTCAACAAGCTCAATAATCCCTACATCTAACATCTGATCAAGTTCATCTTTTACTGATTCTTTATATCGTGGATGCAAACGATATGGCCTCTGTCGCACTCGTTACACATCTTGTTTTAACTAGATTTTCATTTCCCCTAGGTCACCCAATATCCCCTTCGTTTCTAAGAATTTTTTTGGGAACAGGTCTTTAAACTCATGCAATAGGTCTGTGATCTTTTCCATAGTCTCCTTCTCCTAGTAGTCCCCAATATTGGAAAATTGCGGATTCTCCTCCCTCCCAATGTTAAATTTCTTAATATTCAGCAATTGAGTCATGGGATCCTTCAAACATCTGGTTCTATGA
This sequence comes from Pseudotsuga menziesii, assembly GCA_001517045.1. Classification (NCBI taxonomy): domain Eukaryota; kingdom Viridiplantae; phylum Streptophyta; class Pinopsida; order Pinales; family Pinaceae; genus Pseudotsuga; species Pseudotsuga menziesii. The sequence continues at coordinate 66,437 of LPNX010523555.1, read as the reverse complement.
CATCTTGAATTCCTCCAGTCTCTGTAATATTGCCCAATTCATCATCATCTTTCGGCTCACCATAGAGGTTGTAGCTTTCCATCATTGATTGCATGCGATAATGCGCATGTGGGTCCAAAGGATATGTGGCTGGGACAACTTTCAAAACTATGTCCTGAATGATCTGTAGCACATTGTTAAACTTTGCATTAACATCTTTATAGCCAAAGATATGTGCAAAGCAAACAATAAGCTCCTCCCAAGTGGTGATTTCTCTATGCAACTCTGTTGATATGTACCAATACCTTGGCATTTCATCCAATGTGTGAATAAAAGCATGGACCCACTCTTCCTTGGGTCACAATTCCCACAGCGTCTGACATTCCCTCAGATGACTACAAGGGCCATTCTGGCCATCATACCTCCCAGTGTGATATACCTCTAGATTGTCAAAACACATAGTCATCAACCGTCGACACTGTTCCCATTCATGAATGGTCTCCTTATGAACTTCCCACCAACATGTTGGAGTGGCCTTCAATGCTTCTCCTAATGCCAATAAACGCTAAGGCTCAAATAACTTTGTTTCAAAATCCTCGAGGAACCCAGATAGTTCCTATAGTCTTTCATATATCGACAACTCAATGATCTTAGTCACAACACCATGCAGCAACTGCGTGATCAGCCCACAATTTCTGAGTGATACTTCATGCATACGATTTTGCCAATTTTCCAACACATCATTAGAATCAGAGGATGCAAAGCTAGCACTGCACCAACCCAGTTCTTCGTCGGCGGTAGGATGGATGTAATCCTCATAGATATTGTAAACGTGATCCCATCCTCTCACGACTTCATCTTTGACTGGTTCAATATATCACTTTCCTTCATTTGGATCCATCGATGATCCGGTGGATTATTCACCTTCAAAAATTACACTAATTCAATATGGTACAATGGTTATTAATCTATGGTTCAAAGAACATAACATATGTTTTTAACTCATATGCTAAACATAGTGCGAGACTAGCCTTAATGTATGTTCCATCTACCATTCAAACGGTGCCCAGTCTTATGGTTATCATTTAACATTTGTACAAAGAAGCCGCGCAGTTATAGCATGGGTCGCGTAGCCTGTGCACCATCAAGTGGAACATCGCATGGTTCAAGAAAATCCCAAGCAGTCATGTTTGTGGTTGCTGCGATGCTGTGACGTTTGTGGATGCTGCGACGTTTATGGTTGTTGTGATGTTGCGACGTTTGTATATGTTGAGACGTTTGTGGATGCTGCAACGTTTATGGATGCTACAACGTTTATGGTTGCTGCGACGCTGCGACATTTGTGGTTGCTGCGACACTGCGACGTTTGTGGATGTTGCATCATTTGTGGATGCTGCAACGTTTGTGGATGCAGTGACATTTGTATGCTGCGGAATTTGGTTATATGCTGCGACAGGGGATATAACATTTGGAAAAGCTCTAAGTGTGACGGATATCCATCGTGTGGCGGGATAGCAATACCATATGGTATTAGATGGAACCGTTGGGAACCGCAGCGACATTTGGCAGAAAAAAATGAATGTAACGTACAGCCAGTTGAAATGTTTCAACTGAACGTAAAAGATAGCATATGGTTGGAATATGAAAAGACGGGTAGCAGATGAGTCGAACCCGTTACTTATCCTGAACACTTAAATAGGGAGAGTTCAGATTGCTTAGGGGGTCATCATTTTTCTATTATGAGAGGTTGCAAAGATAAAAATGAAGCACCGAGAGTTTTGCTGTGAAGTGTCCAGATGCTGTTACTATGGAAGTCGACATTCTCTGTTATAATTTTAGCTTTCTTTTCCTTTTGAGGGCTAATTGTAATTTCCAGAAGAGAGGTCTTGAAGACTTTGTACAACATTCTGTTTACAGTTGCTGAAGTTGATTCCAGAACCATTTTTGTACCATTTTTTAAAAGATATTAATTGGATCGGTATCCATTGGAGAGGTACCTGGAGACGTAGCCCGGTGAAGGGGGTGAACTCCGTTATCGACTTCTGTTTGTGACTCTCTGATTCTGTGTTTTTTTTCCCACATCTGTTTATCAGTTTTGCTTTTCATTTATGTTTTAAAGCATTTAATTTCTGTTAATGTTGTTGCATGAATTAAGCAAACCGGTACATGCATTCTTTAAAAACTTTTAATGCACTCAAGTTGAGATCCGACGGATCATGTTATGGTATCAGAGCAAGTTAACTGCTTGTGCAAGTTTGTGAATGCTTACCAGGTCCAGGTTAAAGCTTGGTAAAGGAGAATTAATTGAAAGAGATCCTGAGATTGGCTTAAGGAGAACATTCTCAAGAACCATGTCTTCTCCACGAGGGGAAGAAGAAGGACATACAGAACGGGAAAAACCTGTTATTTCTGAAACTGAGTTTTTGGAGGATTTTATCAGTATGAAAGCCATGATGGAAATTCTTCTCGATGAGCATGTAGAAAGGAAGAAGAAAGAAGAAGGATCTTCATCCAAAGATGTAGAAGTGAAGAAGGAAGAAAAGGGTAAACAAGTAGGAGGTGATGGCGATCCTCCTGGTACGAATCAAACTTTCTCTTCTTCTCATACTTCTCATTCAAATAATGCAAGTCCTAATATGCCTTATTTCAAATTGGATGTTAAATTTGAATTGCCAATTTATAATGGAGATTTAGATGCTGAAAAGTTAGACAATTGGATCAAGCAGCTTGAAGTATATTGCAGGGTGCATGGCATTAATGATGACCCTTCCAGGATTCAATTGGCCACTTTGAGGATGAGTGGAATGGCTCTTACTTGGTGGGAGAGCAAGATTCAGCAAGATCTTCGAAAGAATGGTAAAATTATTTCAGTTTGGAATGAATTCATTGAAGTATAAAGGAATCAATTTTATCCTTTAGGACATATTCAACAATTAACCATGAGTTGGAAAATGTTTAGACAAGCTAAAGGACAAAATATTCAGGACTATACTCATGAGTTCAGAAAGAAGGCTATTGCATTGAATGTTTCAGTAGATACACAGGAAACTCTTCTTAAGTACATTAGTGGCATGCATTCTTATTTGAGACATACTTTGTCGATGTTTAACCCCAGTAATTTGGATGATGTATGTGTTCAAGTTACACATTTAGAAGCTAGGGGTAAGCATGCTAATGATACTTTTGTGAAGAAATCATTTAAACTTGACAGCAAATCGAAAGGTAAAGATAAGGGGAAAAATAAGATGGCTACTGTTAAGAAAGAAGGTGAAAAGCCTACATGTTCGCATTGTCAGAAGGGACATGATGTCTCTGAGTGTTGGAAACTTCATCCAAAGTTAAGGCCAAAGAAGTATGGAGGAAACAAAGATAAAGGAAAATCAAAAGCTACTGCAGTAGTTATTCAAGACTTGGGATCTGACTCAGGTGATGAAACAAAGGTTACAACTGTCGGAATCTAGGGTAAGAATAAAAGTATCTCACTTCCCATTGATGCAAAACCAAGTTCTAGTGCAAGTACAAATATGCCATCTACTTCTAAGCAAAATGATAAAAATAGAAGTGCACTGTTTCATGTTCATGTCATTGCAAAACACACAAAGATTGATACATTGTTTGATAGTGGTTCACAAGTAAATCTAATATCAGAAGAAGTGGTTAAGAAATTGCATTTAGTCACTATGCCTCATGAAAAACCATATCCTCTTGGTTGGGTTACTAATGATACACAATTGCAAGTTACCAAGAAATGTGTATTAAAGTTTGCAATTACTGGAAAGTTCATGGATGAGGTAGAATTGGATGTAGTACCACTTGACATTTGTGGAATTGTACTTGGGAGTCCATATTTGTATGGCTGGAAAGCAGTATTTTATAGAGAGCAGAATAAGTATCATATTTTTAAAGATGGTGTGGAATATATTGTATGAGCACATAAGACAAGAACAAATCTAGCAATAGTTTCTGCGGGACAAATGAAGAGGCTGGTAAATGCTAGTAAGAATTTTGTGTTAATGATGGTTAAGGTGAAAAATGATGAGATCTCTAAATATTTTGAAGGATATGATCCTAAATGTAAATCTGAACTGATTGAAATTATTTCTGAGTATGATTATTTATTTCAAGATCCGAAAGAGTTACCACCAAAGAGAGAAATTCAGCATGAGATATATTTGCAGCAGGACGTGCCACTCCCAAACATAGCCATGTACCGGATGTCTGTAATGCAAAATGAGAAAATCAAGAAGTAGGTTCAGGAGCTGATTAAGAAGGGGGTCATCCGGCCAAGCACTTCTCCTTGTGGCTCTCCTATAGTCTTGGTTCCGAAGAAGGATGGGTCTTGGAGGATGTGCATCGACTATAGGGCCCTTAACAAAATCACCATTAAAAATAGGTATCCTCTTCCTCGCATTGATGATTTGCTTGATTAGTTGAAACATGCAACTTACTTTACAAAATTGGATCTGCGTAGTGGGTATCATCAGATCTGTGTTGCTGAAAATGATGCCTGGAAAACAGCATTTAAAACAAAACAGGGTTTGTATGAATGGCTTGTGATGCCTTTCGGGCTCTATAACGCACCTGCTACTTTTATGCGGGTCATGAATGATGTCTTTCATCCATTCATTGATGATTTTGTAATTGTATATCTGGATGATATCCTAGTGTTTAGCAAAACCTGGGAGGAACACACTGTACATGTGAAGAAAGTTTTAGATGTACTCAGGAAGGAGAAGCTTTATGTAAAAATGTCTAAATGTGAGTTTGCTAAAACTTCTTTAGTATTTCTGGGCCATATTATTGGTGGAGGCCACCTGCGAGTGGACCCAGCCAAGGTTGTTGTCATTGTAAACTAGCCACAGCCTAACACCGTTACTGAAATCAGAATTTTTCTGGGTGCGGTTCAGTATTGGAGGAAATTCATTTCTGGGTTTTCTTCCATTGCTGCTCCATTACATGTGTTGACAAGTGTTAAAGAAATTTTCCAATGGGGAGGCAAGCATCAGAGAGCCTTGGGAACTTTGAAGGAAAGGATTAGTACAGCACCATTTCTGACATTGCCAGATTTGCAGCAGCCATTTGAGATCGAAACCGTTGCCAGCGGGTTTGCCATGGGAGTCGTTTTGATGCAAGGGAGGAAGCTAGTCTATTACCATTTAGAAACGTTCTCTACTGTGGTAAGTAACTATCTGACATATGACAAAGAGTTGTATGCTTTAGTACAAAGTGTGAAGAAGTGGAAACATTATATCATGGGAAAAGAAACAGTCCTACATACTGATCATCAGCCACTTCAATATCTACAATCTCAAACTAAAGTACAGCAAAGTAGGCATTTAAGATGGATGGGATTCTTGCAATAGTTTCATCTTGTAATTAAATACAAAAAGGAAATTCATAATAAGTAGCAGACATGTTATCGAGGACGCCTACAAACGCTTCAATCATTCTTCAGAACAATTCATTAACACATGAAAGTTACATTGAACAGTATGCAGAAGATAAAGATTTTAATAACATATATGCATCACTAATACATGGTAAATAGGAAGAGAACTATTATGTGCATAATCAACTCCTGTATCATCTCGGTAAACTCTATATTCTAGAGAAAGAGAGAGTGCATGTGATCCAACAAGCACATAGTTCATTGATTGCAGGACATTTTGGGGTAAGTAAAATGTTGACAATATTGCAGAATCACTGTTATTGGCCTCAGATGCAAGAAACTGTAGATAAATATATACGAGGATGTGTTATGTGTGCAACGAGTAAGCCTAGCAATAGGAAATTGGGTTTGTACACACCTCTCCAAGTTTCTTCGCATCCCTGGGAAAGCATTTCTATGGAATTTGTAGGAGGACTACCTATGTCTAAAAATGGGCATGATTACCTATATGTTGTTGTGGACAGATTCAGCAAAATGTGTATCTTAATGCCATGTAAAAAACAGATCACTGCTGAACAAACAACTCAGCTATTCTTTCAGAATGTTTGGGTACATTTTGGGCTACCCATGTCTATTGTATCTGATCGGGATTCTCGGTTCTTGGGAGAATTCTGGTCAACTTTATGGGAGCTTATGGATACTAAACTTAAGAAAAGTACAGCTTTTCATCCACAGACCAATGGCAAAACATAGGTAGTAAACAGAACAATGGTTCAGTTGCTTAGAAGATATTGTAGTAAACATCCTAAACTTTGGGATGAGCAGTTGTAGTATATACAACATGCTTACAATCATGCAGTTCATTCTTCCACGAAAAGATCTCCTTTTGAAACTTGTTTTGGTTATTTGCCAAAAACACCGATGGAATTCTCTTTTGGCAAAGATGCAGGGGATGGACATCATGATGCAGATAAAGCTCTAAGATTCATTCAGAGAATCCAAGCAATGCAGCAGGCAGTTCAGGAACAGTTGGAGAAGAGCCAGGAAAAGTACAAATCCAGGCATGACAGGCATCGAGTTGATCATCAATTTCAAGTTGGTGACAGGGTTTGGTTACATATCACCAAAGAAAAAATGAAAGGTGAAGGTAAAAAGCTTAAGCCTATCAGGTATGGTCCTTTTGAGATCTTGGAAAAGATTGGTACTAATGCTTTTCGCTTGAAATTACCTCCATACATGCAAATTTATTCAATTGTCAATGTTGAGAATCTTAAATTGTATGAGCCTCCTATGATGATGGATGAGGAAACTAACATACAGATTCCTTCAGTTGATGATATGGCACCTGAATACATGAAAGAGTTGTAGGATTATGTTATTCTTGACAGAAATGTAAGACTTCAGGAAGGGGGAATGTTGAGTACCTTCGAGTGGGGCTTAAAGGCATGCATCCTAGCAAAGCAAGATGGATGGAGATTGGAAAAGTGAGGGAGCTGTACCCTCACTTACTTGTAGAGTGAATCAGGATTTTGGTGGTCCAAAATCTCTCCAATGGGGAGGAATGATCCGGTGGATTATTCACCTTCAAAAATTACACTAATCCAATATGGTACAATGGTTATTAATCTATGGTTCAAAGAACATAACATATGTTTTTAACTCATATGCTAAACATAGTCCGAGACTAGCCTTAATGTATGTTCCATCTACCATTCAAACGGTGCCCAGACTTATAGTTGTCATTTAACATTTGTACAAAGAAGTCGCGCAGTTATAGCATGGGCCATGCAGCCTACGCACCATTAAGTGGAACATCGCATGGTTCAAGAAAAGCCCGTGCGGTCACGTTTGTGGTTGCTATGACGTTTGTGGATGCTGCGACGTTTGTGGATGCTGCGATGTTTGTGGATGCTGTGATGTTTGTGGTTGCTGTGACGCTGCGACGTTTGTATATGCTGTGACATTTGTGGATGCTGTAATGTTTGTGGATGTTGCGATATTTGTGGATGCTATGACATTTGTATGCTGCGGAATTTGGTTATATGCTGTGACAGTGGATATAACATTTGGAACAGCTCTAATTGTGATGGATATCCATCGTGTGGCGGGATATCAATACCATATGGTATTAGATGGAACCATTGGGAACCGCTGTGACATTTGGCGAAACAAAATGAATGTAACGTACATCCAGTTGAAAGGTTTTGACTGAACGTAAAAGATAGCATATGGTTTGAATATGAAAAGATGGGTAGCAGACGAGTCGAACCTGTTACTTATCCTGAATGCTTAAATAGGGATAGTTCAGATTGCTTAGGGGGACATCATTTTTCTGTTATGAGAGGTTGCAGAGATAAAAACTAAGCACTGAGAGTTTTGCTGTGAAGTTTCCATATGATGTTACTATGGAATTCAACATTCTCTATTATAATTTTAGCTTTCTTTTCCTTTTGAAGGCTAATTGTAATTTCCAAAAGAGAGGTCTTGAAGGCTTTGTACATCATTCTGTTTACAGTTGCTGAAGTTGATTTCGGAACCATTTTTGTACCTTTTTTTAAAGAGATTAATTGGATCGGTACCCATTGGAGAGGGACCCGGAGACGTAGCCCAGTGAAGGGGGTGAACTCCGTTATCAACTTCTGTTTGTCACTCTCTGATTCTATGTTTTTTTTCCCACATTTGTTTATCAATTTTGATTTTCATTTTTGTTTTAAAGCATTTAATTTCTGTTAATGTTGTTGCATGAATTAAGCAAACTGGTACAAACATTCTTTAAAAACTTTTAATGCACTCAAGTTGAGATCCGACGGATCAATCGGGGAAATGACTCGAATATCCTGGTTCTCAAATGTCATCAACCACTTCTTAAAATTTATCATGACCATGTTGTCATTCGCCCATGCAATGCCCAGAAGTGTTGGATAGGATCCCCCTCCATCAATGAATTCGATGACATCAAAATCGGCATCAGTCCTCATACCTTTGACATCTACAACCAAATTCGACACATGACCAATCAGTTAGACTTTGGCCTGATTAGCCAATCTCATCTGCACTGGGGACCAACCAAGATTTGGCTCCCCCATCTTATACCATGTCTATTTTGTTAGGATATTCACATCTGACCCAAGATCTAGAATAACTGAATCAACTTTGTCGTCCCCAATCTAGATGTTCATCTGCATTTCCTTGCCCACCTTTTTCTTCTGCAAATAATTTACCACAGAATCCTGTAACTCTCTATCCAGTTAGTGCAGCAACTTCTCGATCTCAACCAGAGCGTCGGGATATTTTTTCAGGGATAAACAACTCTCAAAGAACTATTGTAAGGTACCATACTGCTACGATAGTCCAGCTTCTAGCGAAGAATCAAAAGCAGAAGGCATGCCAAAAATAGGTGTCTTACCAGGATTTCTTCCAAGTGCCTCGTGAGCTTCAAAAAATGTCTCTTTCTCAGTTGTGACATCAAACTATGCTTTCTTCTTTCTAGCCAGTTGCACTTGTGGTCACGTTCCATCTTCTCCAATTGTCACGGCTCCTTGAGTCACAATCCCAACATCAACATCCTTTGTCTATGGTTCTTCTAGAATGGTCGTAACCATCCATCCTTGATTTTGGTTCTATGGCGGAGGCTAATTCAGTGGTGGATTATGGTTCATCGATGCGTTCATAGGATGATTGATATTCTAATTTTATACTAGAATTTGGGACTGCCCTTGATTATGCATTTGCTGCTAGTTCTGTATTTGATTCTGGGCCGAGAACTGATTCTAATTTTGTAATAAAGGAAAATTGTCGGCCTACCATCTCATAATTAACTGAGGACAATTTTCAATAGTATGATCATTCACTGCAAAGTATACACATTTCAAATGGGGACAATCCATCTAATAGTGGCCAAATGTTCCAGATTTATAACACTGAATTGATACATGACCTCATCCTCCTCCATGGCTAAATCCTCCTCTTCCCTTGAATCGGAAGCCTCCATGGTATCCTCCTTGCTGCTGATACTGGGCTTGCACCATTTATTGGTATGGGAGATTTGGCTGCTACTGAACATAGTGCACTGCTTGGACATACTGTTGTTGTGGTAGAGCCATTGGGGTCTGGGTTTACTGTGGTCTCGGTTCAAACTGCGGCTGAGGTTAAGCCTACTTCTATGGTTGCAATGGAATAAACTACAAATATGGTGGTGGAATATACTGAACTTGAGGTGGTGGTTGTATTATCTGTGGCTGTGGTTGCTGCACCATGCAAGGATCTTCACCTTTCACAAAATATACATCATAGGTCCACTCTTGAAGCAGATCGTAAGCTCGACAGTCCTTATCCTCATGCCCAACTGAGTGACAGAAGGTGCAATATAAGCTTGCTAGCTTCGTAACCATTTTATTCATGTAGGTACAATCTTCATGTCGATTCCCATATACCTAACATATGTGACACCATGGCACACTACTGCAACTCAATGGGTTCGGTGCTCCTGAGAGTAGATAATTCCGAAAATAAGGACATGTATCTTTCATGTCTCCATCCACGTGACACCGAGTGCACCATAAGTAATCATGTTCATCTTTTTCCTTCTTGACATCATGCAGTTGAATTGTCAGGTTTTCTAGATGCACGTGGATTTGGTTCATGCCAATAGTAGTTTATCTGATATGTGAAGCTTTTAGCTTCATCACAATTTCCAGAGCCTCGCTCTGCGTCGTGATCTTTTGCTACATTAATGGGTGTCGAATATGAGGGACTAGTGCCGCAATAAACCATTATTTATGTTGGATGTCACTCATATCAAAGCTGACCCATGCCATCATCATCTTAAACCTCTGATCAAAGTCCCAAACCATCTCATTATGGAATTGCTTGATTTCCTTCAGCTCTGTATTATATTGTGCTTCAAATTTTGGTTTCTTGAATTCTTCAAGCATCCCATTATGAATCTCATCCAAATTCTTCGCCGCAGTCCCTTGTGGGACCTGTATGAATCTCATGTACCAGTCGAGCACATGACCCTGAAGGGTGGTTGCTAACTGGCCTTTCTTTACATCCTCATCGATAGTCTATTTGGCAGTCAAGACTTCCTTACATAAGAACCAATATTGTTCCAGGTCATTAGTGCCATTTCCATGGAACATAGGTACCTTCATATCGTCTCCTGCCATCCTAGACCTTCGTCCTACAGATGCTTCTTTACAACTAGATGTTGCTTGGCACATTGGACACATCAATGTAGATTGTGTATATTTTCCTAATGGTGGGGTAGTGCATAGAGGTGTGGACACGTTGCTACCAAGGTTTGATCTTCCTACTACTATGGGCATAGCCTAGGTCTATTCATCCTCTTCGTCGCCGTAGGGCCGCTTCATCCCATGTGGTTTTCCTTTGTGTTTTTGCTTTCCAATAGCAACAGGATCTTTTGTCCTCTGCCTCTTCTCTTCTTGGAGCCTTTCTCCTCCCCTTGTACAACCACTCTCTTCTTTGGATTCCCTCACAATCTCATTGAAACTTACACCCATCTACCCATTATATTTCCATTCACTACCCCCCTTATATCGCAGTGTTCACAGACTTTGCACACCAGATTCTTACTACTCGAGGTGCATCTTTAGTATTCCCTTTTCACAAACAAGCATCTTAATTGAAAATTATAGAGACAACAAGAACCTACCTCATGGTCCGTTGAAAAATTCCCATTATGCTTCACTATAGGACTTGTCGGTGTCAACCGTGAAATCACTATTGTATCCTTCTAGGATACTGTTCAACCAAACTTTGGCATCCTGAGATGCCTTATTTTCAATTTGTTGGATTTCTTAAATTAGCTCAGGGGTCCAGGACATTTGCTCTCCTCCCTGGAAGTTGCACTTCTTGTAGGTGAATCTCTCCAGCCACTCATAGAAAAACCATTCGTGAGGATCGTCGTGAATGTATCTCGCCAACCATGCATCTGTCGTCAACTTCGTATTATGATTCTTGACTTCAGTGAACTCTTGCATTATTAGGTCGAACCAATATTGGGTCTCTGGTTTCATCGGATGCCACAACATATCCTCCTCTTCAGTCACAACAAGGATTCAGCAACAGAACATTTGTTTTCCAAAACCCACCAACAAAGCCTCGTTGATAGGGGTTCTCGCTCTACCAATGCCCAACTAGCATGATCTCCTTGAGTACCATTCCAGACAGGTTTTACCCTTCCCAGGAACACCTAGAGAGCAGATGAAGTATCACTCGAGATGTTTGAGGGAGAGCTGTCGAAACCAAGTTTCCAACAGTAAGGAGGAGGATTGGGGAATCAACAATTTATCAGCATAACTATCATATCTAGCAAAGCCATTTATCAGATATCACAATATTCATCATAGATATATCGGTTCAATCACAGATCTAACAGATTATATCACACATATATTCATCGCAGTAGTATTACATTCATAAAATAGAACCATCGCAGTAAATAAAGACAGGAAAAGACATTGCGACATAAGAAAGGGAAACACGGACAACAGTGATTCAGCTCAATATCCATTGTATCATATTCATCACAATAGACCCAAAATAGTAGTTGTCTTCCTCCACAGCAAGAGGAATATCAATCCACAGAGTTGCATACAAGTCACAAAAGATTCAATCTCTCACTTCAGTCTCATCTCATAGAAATCTCTGCTCTTTTCTTCTTCTTCCCTATATTTTCAATTGCAATTCTAATCTATATATAGGCTTGTGCCTTTACATTCAAGGTCCACTTCTAACTAACTTCCTAACCGATTTAACCATTACTGACCTATATCCATAAAATCTGATCAATCAATACAAAAATATGCATAAAATATTCAAAAGCGGTTTGTTTTCCACCCATCGCGCTATCTTTGGATTGCACAGTGTCACGTGAGATTCTATGAATTCCATGCCACTGCGTAAATCACTTACCCCAAACCCCTACCAACAGTCAGTTATTGACACACATCAAAATCTAGAATCGAATTTGGGTGAATAGAACTTTCATAATGAAAGAAATTGTGAGAGTAGTCAACTTTAACTAGTTATCTAGCTAGGGTGTACAATAAAGCATGAAATTCGTATTAGTATTAATTCAGAACAGAGAATGGAATTTATCAATTCCTAATTCAACTTTACTTAACATATTACATCATTCATACTCATGCTCATTTCCATTACTCATTTACTAAAGAAATAAACTGATCAAAAACCCTCATTTTAATGACAAACTAAGATGATACATGGAAGACTTGATATGTGAGCGATTGGAAAAAAAGATTTACAATATTACATATATTTTAAATAGATGTTTACTAGCTGATTCACACGAAACATAAGTGGAGGAAAAACCACTCCAAATCGAGCTCAAAACAATGGGCAAGAGGCCCAAATCTGACATTAGGATGGATGGGAGCGTAAGTGAAGCTTTCACTTCACTCGAGCTCAACTTCACTTAGGAGAATGGCTTAAAAATAAATATGATATGATCTCATGGTATTTTCATCATCTTGTTCACACCTGCAAAGAGAAATGAAAGGGAGGAAGAAGAATGGGGAAGGAATTAATTGGGGCACATCTCACAAAGGCTGAGGCACATCTCTCAGTAGAAGCAATGCTTCACATAAACATCAATCAATCATAACCCAAACTAAGTAAAGGAGCTTCCTTTGTATTTTTATAAACCTCTGGTGACTTGTTTAGTAGGTATAGGTGACCTGTGAGAGCAAGTCATCCACATAGAAACCTAACCCTAACCATGAATGTGCCCTCCTTGAGAATTTTAGCAAGTTTGAGTCCTCAAATATGTTCCCCATTCTTGTATCCTTCATCCCATTTGAAAACTATGCTTTCCTTGATCCAAATTTGTTATTTTCCCTATGACATCTTTTCCTAGCTTCCCTACTTTTGTGACTGAACTCAAAAAGGGAAAGCGTGCCCTCCTTTGGTCTGGTGTTTCCTTCTTTTCATTATGAAAACATTTTCTTCCTTCTCCTTTTGTCACTACATTCCTAAATAGAAACTGCGCCCTCTTTTGGTCTGATGTTTCCTTTTTAGATTTGATTTCTTTTGTCATAGCTTTTGGCACTTTCCTTCTTCCTAAGACTACTTGTTTTTGTCATTCTTGTTGTCAGTTTCTAAATATTCTCCTTGGAAAGTTGGCTTTCCCATTGCACCCCCCTTGACATGGAACTTATTTTCCACATATCAAATTGCTCAATAATTAATAGTGGTAATAATTAAAATCAAGTACATGCCTTAATAATAATTATTTAGAAAAATTTCCCTAGGATAATTAGTTAATGTCACTTAGTTCCCCTAGGTGTTTAGGAAGTTTCACACTTTTGGTGGTCAAAATGTGGGGCCATGACATATATTTTTGTTTATATCCAAACGTTTTTCTCAAAATTTGTATATATGAAAGTAGGTTTGTAAATAAAAATGAAGTTGTAGGATTGAATAACTCTTGATCCAATTTTATTCAATCGAAAATCCTTTATTTATACAATGTATATGGTGGTTACTCTTCATCTTCCAATGAACCTTTTCATATCCCTATGTGACTATTCATAATCTCAATTTATTTACAATATTTACATTTTGTGTGGAACCATAATCACATGGATTAGGCTTCTAACATCCCCCCTCTTAATCCAAAGGGGCTTTGTGAGTCTGAGCATGGTTCTAAATATTTCAAACTTTTCTTGTCCAAGTGATTTATTGAAGATGTCAACAATTTTCTCATTTCTGGAACAAAATGAGTTGTCTTGGTCTCTACATGATGTCGAATCAAATAGTACTTTTTGTTGATGTGCTTAGTCAGATCATGGAATCCAACTTTATTGCATAAGCATTATTGATCAATAATAGAGTGGAACTTTCTTGCTTCTCCTGCAAATATTTAACTATCTTCCTGAGCCACACCATCTCCTTTGTTACTTCTGCAGCTACTACATATTCTACTTTTTTTATCGAATCTGCTGAAACTGTCTGTTTACATGATATCTAGGAAATGGTTGTTGATCCAAGAATCATTTTGTATCTAGAAGTGGACACTCCCATCTCTTTGTCACAATCAAATTCTAAATTAGTGTACGTAATGAGTATGAATTCTTCTATCTTAGTGTACTTGAGTCCAAAGTATTAAGTCCCCTTCAAGTACCTTAAAAATCTTTTTGTAGTAGACCAATGTCCTTCACAAGGTTTGTGCATGTATCTAGAAATAATTCCAACAACATAAGAAATAAATGGTTTGGTAGTGGTAAGGTAGATAAGGATTCCCACATGCTATTGGTACTTGGTCGCATCCTCACATTGTTTTCCTTCACTTGCAACCAATTGGTTTTGTTCCAACTAGATGGTCAACCAAATTCCATGTTGCATTCTTTATGAGTGCATCATATTCATTTTTTATTGCTTGTTTTTATTCATGAGTTGCATCAACTTCTATAAAGTAAGTTCATTCAAAATTATTAGATGAATTCAATTCATAATGAAATGAGACATCCATGTCATCACCCGAGTTATCTTGTTCTTCTCCATCATCTTGACTTGTTTAGTTTCTTGTTCATGTATTTATAACTTCATCTACATAGACACTTTCAAGTGTATTTATGACCCATTTATGGCCCATTTTGGTGTTTATTGGTTGGAGGTGGTACTACATTCTCTTCAATGTTCAAGATTCTAATTCTGTCAATAACATCATCTAGTTCAACCGCTGTGGTGGGAGCTTATTCTTCATGAGTTTCTCTATGAGGGGGTGTTAGTGCTTCAAAAAGAAATCCCAAAGATTGATCACGATACAATATTGGGATTCCCCCTTTAAGGTTTGTAATTTCATTATCAAATTTATAATATTTCTTTAGATGGGAAAACCTCTCCAAATCATCAAGTTGTCTTTCAATAGACTTGTAATTTTTATTAGTTTCAAGAAAAATGACATCTCTAGAAACAACAAATTTATTATTTACCTCATCATAAACATGGTGTGCCTTGGAAGTATTTGAATACCCCAAGAAAATACATCTTCGACTTCTAGAACCAAGTTTGTTTCTTACCTCCTTTGGTATTAAAGCATAACATTCAGAACCAAAAACTCTGAGATCCCTAAACGAATGAAGGTTCCCAAACCACATTTCATGTGGAGTCTTGTCTTTAATAGCTTGAAATGTAATTTTATTTCTTAAATGTGTTGCACATATCACCCAAAAACATCAAATTTCACATTCTTGAAAAACATCATTGATCTTGCCATATTCATTAGTGTTATATTCATCTTTTCTGCAACACCATTTTGTTGAGGATTATAAGGAACTAAATTTTAGTGTGTAATCCCATGTTTGGAAAGATAATCTTGAAATTCATTAGAGGTGTATTCTTTACCATTATCAAATTGAAATGTACCAATAAGAGCTTGTGCTTGATTCTCTATCCATGCATGAAAGTTCTTGAATGTTTGAAATGCTTCAGAGCTTGTCTTTAATAAATATACCCAACACATTCTTGAATAATCATCAACAAAGGTCCTGAGGTACTTATTACCATTTGCAGAAGGAACTGGCATGGGGCCACATAAGTCGAAATGAATTAGTTCTAACTTTCTACATGTTATGAATTTAAGAACTTGAAGAGGTTTCTTACTATGTTTTCCTAGTATGCATGCATCACATTTGTTTCTCTATTCAGGAATAGTAGGAAAACCATAAACACCATTCTTTCTTAACAAACAAAGACCATTATACTTCAAGTGACCAAATATTGCATGCATGAATAAACTCAATGACATATTACCTTCTTCAAGATGGGACATATAGGCAAAGTTTTGAATTGTTTTAGAAAAACCCTTCAAATTTAGCATCTTTCCAAATAAATATCTAGTCATGATGACCTTATTGTCATAGGACTTCCTTATATCTACACTTCCATCAAACATGTGGATGTAATGGCCTTATTATCAAATTTGCACCAAGGACAACAAGCTTCTATGCAACTCTAGAAGATAGAGAACATTAATTAACACAAAATCGGGGAAACTAGGCACCTTGAGCCTGATTGAACCAACTCCCATCGGCTTGAGGCTAGATATGTATGCAAAGTACACAATGACATTTTCAATGTTATTCATTTCTTCAAAAAAATATTTTCTGAAATTCATATATATGAGAAGTTACACCAATATCTGAGCAACCAATAGCCTTTGTAAGATGAAATAGAATTGATTTCATTAATACCAAGATTACAATGTGAAACTATACAATGAGCTGGATTAAGGGATTTAGTGTCTTTCTTTGATGGACTCCCAAGGAGCCCAACACCAATCTACTTCATGTCCATTCTTTCCATGCCACTTGCAGTTCAGGTCTGATCTTTTGTTTGAGTTGATTCTTCCCCTTCTGCCTATGAAATTTCTTCTCCCTCATCCTCTCTTGCTACAATATCCCTTGGAAGAGTCTTTGGGTTGATTCTTTGTGTTTTTTTTAAGAAAAGGGACTCTTCAATAGGATCGTAAAATGACATCTCTGGAAACAAAATGGTGTGCCTTGGAATTATGCCTTAGTAAGAAAAATGACATCTCTGGAAAAAAAATTCTTATTTACCTCATCATAAACATGGTAGGACTTGGAATTATTTGAATACCCCAAGAAAATACATCTTTGACTTCTAGCACCAAGTTTGTTTGTTTCCTTTTTTGGTATTAAGGCATAACGGGTGGAACCAAAAACTTTGAGATTCCTAATTGAAGGAAGGTGGCCAAACCACATTTCATGTGGAGTCTTGTATTCAATAGCTTGAGATGGACTTATATTTCTTAAATATGTTGCACATATCACCCCAAAACATCAATTTCACATTATTGAAAAACACAATTGATCTTACCATATTCATTAATGTTCTATTTAACTTTTCTGCAACACCATTTGTTGAGGATTATAAGGAACTAAAGTTTGGTGTGTAATCCTATGTTGGGAAAGATAATATTGAAATTCATTAGAGGTGTATTCTTTACCATTATCAAATTGAAATGTACAAATATGAGCTTGTTCTTGATTCTCTATCCATGCATGAAAGTTTTTGAATGTTTCAAAAGATTCAGAATTTGTGTTCAATAAATATACCCAACACATTCTTGAATAATCATCAACAAAGGTCATGAGGTACATATTAGGATTTGCAGAAGGAAGGCATGGGTACACATAGGTCAAAATGAATCAGAGTCTAACTTTCTACATGCTATGAATTTAGGATCTTGAAAATGTCACTTACTATGTTTTCCTAGTATGCATGCATCACATTTGTTTCTCTATTTAGGAATAGTAGCCAAACAATAAACACCATGATTTATTAACAAACAAAGGTTGTTATAATTCAAGAGACCAAACCTTCATCCATCAATAAACTAGATGAAAAATTACCTTCTTCAAGATGGTACATATAGGCAAAGTTTTGAACAGTTGCAGAACAACCCTTCCACTTCAACAACTTTCCAAATAAATATCCATTCATGGTGACATTATTTTCATAGGACTTCCTTATCTCTACAATTCCATCAAACATGTGGATGGAATGTCCTTATTGTCAAATTTTCGCCAAGAACATCTGTTAGATTTTTATCATTTAAGCAATATGATCTTAGGATCTTATCTGAGAGAATAACATGCACAGCAATAAACACAAGAGACAAGAGACATAAAGGATTTTCCTCGGGGAAACCATAAAGGAGAAAACCCCGCAACTTCTTTAGAGATAGAATGAGCACCAATGGCAGCAGTAAAACCCAAAAACATAAAGATGATCTCCAACAACTTGTTCTCTCTCTCTCACTTGAGAGATATTCTCCTCTCTCACTCATGCGCCCCAGTGAGTGAGTGTGTGTGTAATAAATAGAGAGGTTCACTCTCTATTTATATTATTTTTTTCACTTAATGTCCACATCAACATGTCGGCCCCACATAACAATTACTTACTAGGGTCGACATCTATAGGATAGTCTAATAACCCTAGTGCCCCACAACTATTGTGACTTTTTCCTCCAATCAATAAGGAGGGTTAAACTAGACACAATTGTGGGGACTGTTGCCCCAACTTATAATGGAGGGCTAACCTAAATAACTTTACATGACTTATTTACATTATTGAATCTACCAATCGGAACATCGGGGCATGAAATGACTAAATTACATTATAGATACTTCCCGGAATAAACATCGGGGTACAATACATAAGATATACAAGTGAATACATTCCAAATTTACAAATACATCAATACTCCCTCTTAATTAGGAAGGTATTATCTCGACACAATTTATCACCACAAGTATTATTCTCTGTATCATTTGGATCATCATCAAGTTATATTCATCTTCAAGTCATCTTCATCATTAAGTCATCTTCATCAAGTCTGGATCATCATTAAAGCTGGATCATCACTGGATCATCATCATCATCACTGCTTCCGCTATCTCAATAAAATGGTGCTATCTTTTCATTCTTCTTGTCATAGGAAGTTCTACAGAGCCAGCCCTTTTTCATGCTAGTTGTAGGCCTAGCCTCCAAGAAGTTCTTCATATTCTTTAGCATTTATATCTGACCAAGTCACAAAGGCCCGCCCAACACTTACATCTGACCATGGTCAAAAACTCATCGCAAACCATGTCAGAAGTCTTAGCACTTATATATGACCATGATAGGAAACTCATCACACATCATGTCAGAAAGGCTCTGCACTTACATGTGACCATGATAGGAAACTCATCAGACATCATGTAAGAATGGCTCTGCAATTACATTTGACCATGATAGGAAACTCATCACACATCATGTCAGAATGGCTCTCAGTCCCAGACTAAAATTACTGGTAACTGACCAGGTGCCTCCATTCTCCCAGAGAATGGCCTCTCAGCACTTAAGCTGAGCTTTAGTCCTAGACTGAAATTCTTGGTAACTAATCAGGTGCCTCCATTCTCCCAGATAATAGCACCTCAGCACTTAAGCTGAGCTTCAGTACCAGACTGAAAATCGTGGTAACTGACCAGGTGCCTCCATTCTCCTAGAGAATGGCATCTCAGCACTTAAGCTGAGCTTCAGTCCCAAACTAAAATTTTTGGTAACTGACTAGGTTCCTCCATTATCCCAGAGAATGGCATCTTAGCACTTAAGCTGAGCTTTAGTCCTAGACTCAAATTCCTGGTAACTGACCAGGTGCCTCCATTCTCCCAAAGAATGGCATCTCAGCACTTAAGCTGAGCTTCAGTCCTAGAATAAAATTCCTGGTAACTGACTAGGTGCCTCCATTCAGAGAATGGAATTCAGTGCTTATATCTAATCATGTGAGAACACATCTCACAATCACCTCAGCATGGCTCAACACTCACATCTGACCATGGAAGGAACCAATCCTTTCACCATGAAATAATTGCTTAGCCCTTACATCTGACCATGGAAGAAACTAATCCTCTCACCATGTCAGAATGGTTCACGGACTCATCACTTTCCCTTGGAGTGAACCTCAATCTGGAGAACACCAAGCTTCTCCCTAAAGTACTTAAACATCACTCTTTCCATCTCTAGCATAGAATCATATCAGGGCTGATTACATCCAAGGATAACCTGCAAGCTTCGCCAGGACCTATTACATCCAAGGACAACCTATAGGATCGATTACATCTGGGAAACCTACGAGCTTTGCCAAGATTTATACTCAGAAAACCTATCATTGGCTATGGTAGAACTCCCTCTTTCAAGAGATCTCGATCTGGATCACATACTAGAGCTTCACTACTCCTCTCTCCAAAATAGCAAGTGGCGACATCTTTTTCCTCGACCTTACTCAATGCCATGTAGGACTCCATCCTGCCAAACCAAGAGATCACACCTGATCCCATACTGGAGTAGCACCCTGAAGTGCTCTTTCTATCAATGGCACTACCTGTCCAATATGAATCCACATAACCCTCCAGGTTAATCTTCTGATTCACCTCATACTTTATCCCATAATCAATTTTACCCTTCAGATACCTCACTGCATGCTTTACAACCATCAAGTGAACATGTCTCAATGTGTTCATAGCAAAGAAAATATTCGGTCTCATATTTGTCAGGTACATCAAGGAACAAATCATCTGATGATACATCATGGCATCAATCGAATCTGATGAAGCAACACTCAATAGCTTCAGGTTCGATGCCATAGGTGTGGTCATGGCCTTGTAGCCCATCATCATGAACCTCTTTAGGATCTCTACTACATACTTCCCTTGTCCCAGGGAGATTCCATCTATATTCTGCCACACCTTCACACCTAGAAAGTAGTGCATCATATCCAAGTATTTCATCTCGAACTCGGTAGCAAGTATCCTTCTTGCAACTTTAATGATTTCCTCTTTTCTATCAGGAACAAGTCATCGACATATAACTGGAGCATCACTGGTATTCCTCCTTCAACTTTGAAGCAAACGTTGGAATCTGCTTTACTCTCAGTAAAGCCTAGAGTCATTGGTAATCTGTCCATCTTGTCATACCATGTCGAACCTCAGGATATTTTGTAGTCACTCCCTCTGAAGTAGAGCATCATACTCCCTCTGCCTGTACTGGAGTGAAAAGTAGATTCCTCTGCTACTATTATTCTATGTATCCATCTACAGTCACTGGATACCAAGATCCTATATCTTGAACTTTTCAAAAGTTCTTCTCACACCCATCTGTGATCTTATCATCCTCTATAGGCTTTCATCTTCAATATTGTAGCGAAGGTTAACATATTCATTACTCTAGGTGATCTTCAAGCACCTCATGTATGTGTTATCCCATGGGTGCCTTCTGAGCTCGTACAAGGTCTTATTTTATTTGCACACATGATTCTGCCTATCATGTGTATTTCTAGTGGCTGCAAATGCCTCTTCATAGTCTATGCCTCTTGCCATGAATCTTGCCTTGTATCCCATGATGTTTCCATATACTGCATGATGGAACTATGAACTTCCCTTAAGGTCTCGATACTGCATCCTAGACATCATTCTTCATTTTGTATTATTAGAGTGAATCTTGGACCGTCATCACTTGTTCTTCGAAACAAGTCTCATCCTTATTTTCTTGTAGGCGATTGTACGTGATCTTTCCTACAAGTCAAATGCATTAGTGGTATGGTTAGAAACATTTCATAAGGCATATTCATAATGGAAAATTCTTATGCATAAATATCTGATCATGCAACTATTTTAGCCAATACAACATTCATCCATATCTCACCTAGATGCCTTCCATATCTACCCGGACAACATTGAGATTGTGCGCTAATCCAATATGTCAGCAAAGAGGTTTCATTCTAGATAAGTAGCAATGGAGAGTTGTATAGCACCATGAGCTACCTACCCATCACATGCATATTAGTAATATACTATCATTAATGCAAACGTTCTATCATGCATAATACATCAACTGAATATAAGAAAATGCATAACAAAAACAATATCATTAAATGACAATTGAATACTTATCTTTATTTGTTTCGTGGGTATACTCCTTCTTGAGCCTTTAGTTTCATCATCTTATTCATTCATAATAGCATCACTTCTTATCCAAATGCTAAGATGGATAAGAGGTTCTTCAAGAGTTGAGTTCTCCATATTCCTCATTGCTTGAGGTATCTTCTTGGTTGGTGAGAGCTTGATCTTCAGTTGCTCCCATCTTCTCTTCTCTTATTATGAGTCAAGATTCTTCTTCTTCCCAAACTTTGTTGAAAGTAATCACTTCCTTCTGGCACACGTTCCTTGAATGAATGAATCCCATGATATTGGGAGGCCATTGAAGGTAGTTATCACAACTTCTGCATTCTCCACTTCTTCTTCTACTTCTTTAGGCTATTCTTTGATTTGAGATACCCTTGTAAAGTATGACTGTATGGTCTCAACATTCTGGATCTTCACATTCTTCAACTGTTTTCTCAAAGTCATATTCCGATTTATGTTCTTCCCTTCAAATAGCTTGATCAAGGAATCAAACATTTATTTTGGTGTCTTTAGGGAAGACACTTGGGGTATAAGGTGATTTGTGATTGAATAAACAAAGATCTTCTTGGCCTTGACCAAGTTCTTCTTGTGTAAGGCTTTTATCCTAATCTCCCTCTGGAACTGGAACCTCTCTATTTATGTAGGTGTCTAATTCATTTTCTTCAGAGAGATCATATACTTCCATTATTGAAAGTTTTAAACTTCACCAACCTTATCATCAAGTTGATGTGATAGATCACTTTGAAATGAGAACCTCAAATGAAAATAGCAAAATATTAGATCTTACCAATTTGAGGTGTTCGTCCTGGTTCCAGAGCTAGCTAATCTAGGGTTTTTCAGAGAAAACCTAATTTTCAAAACTTGGAATCTTTCTAATCTTATTGGATAGAAATATAGACATCTTCAAGGTGATCTGTCCAATGTACTCCTTTTCTGAAAACAATGGAGGGAAGATCTTGGAACAGGAAGCCCTAGTTTACCAATTTCTTCTGTAGAAATTCCTGATACTGTTTCTGTGCTATCTCCAAAATTATTACTCCTCTATGTCTTAAATTTTGTACTATGGTAAAATATTGTGTTTCTGTTCCAACACCATATGTTTCATCATAATTGGTTTCACCAATTGGTACTTATGATCGTTTTCCCAAGGTGACATGTTTCAGGACTATTCAGCATAATGAAGTTGTACGGACTGCCACATGTCACTGTTTCATCTTTAGTGTATGAAACTTCTAGCAAAGAAATTTAAGTCTGTGAAATTTCTGAAACATCTTGATAAATTTCATTTGGACCTTGGTATCCCAAGATATATCAATTCTCCCTAGGTGTCCTGTTTAGGGATGAATCTTGGAAGAGGCTAGAACCCTAACTTGGAGGAAAAATATATCCTAGAATATAGAGAATATGAGGTGAAAAATTGGACACAATGTACATCAGGATTTTATCTTCGACCTGTTAAAGTTTCAGCCCTGGATACTTCTGAAATCCTAAGATATATCGAATTTACAAAAAATTATCAGTTTTAGTATTTAGGGTTTTTCCAGCGCGGGGTCAAACTAGGGTTTGACTTTCCCATAGTTACACCCAACCCAAAATATTGACCCAAGTCTCTAAACTTCGATTTTGATGAGGAGATAAATTTTATGCTGGGCTCACTCAAAAATTCTTCTTCTGTAAAAAGCCCTAATTTCCCACACCAAAAAACTAAAAATTCCCAGAATCGAATTTTGCTTCGACAGAAAGATCCTCCCTTCAATGAAGAGTCAACCAGGCATACTTTTGCTAATGGATTGTGGAGAGAGACCCAAAAATTAAGAATCCCTAGCTTCTGTAGCTGCACAATGACTTCTTCTCAGGTTATCTCTGATACCATGTTAGATTTTTATCATTTACGCAATATGATCTTAGGATCTTGTCTGAGAGAATAACATGCACAACAATAAACACAAGAGACAAGAGACACAAAGAATTTTCCTTTGGGAAACCATAAAGAAGAAAACCCCACAACTTCCTCAGAGATAGAATGAGCACCAATGGCAATAATAAAATCCAAAAACATAAAGATGATCTCCAACATCATGTTCTCTCTCTCTCACTTGAGAGAGATTCTGCTCTCTCACTCATGCGCCCCATTGAGTGAGTGTGTGTGTAATAAATAGAGAGGCTCACTCTCTATTTATATTCTTTAGTTCACTTAATTTCCACTTCAACATGTCGGCCCCACTCAACAATTACTTACTAGGGCCGACATCTCTAGGAGAGTCTAATAACCCTAGTGCCCCACAACTATGGGGACTTTGCCCTCTGTTCAACAAGGAGGGTTAACGTTGAGACAATTGTGGGGACTATTGCCCTGAATTACAATGGAGGGTTAACCTCAATGAATTTACATGACTTTTTTTCATTATTGAATCTCCCAATCAGAACATCGGGGCATGACATGACTCAATTACATTATAGATACTTCCCAGAATAAACATCGGGGTACAATACATAAGATATACAAGTGAATACATTCTGAAGTTACAAATACATCAGCAACATCAAACTACTTTGCAACTCTATAAGATAGAGAACATTCTTTAACACAAAATCAGGGAAACTAGGTAGTTTGAGCTTGATTGAACCAATTCCCCTCGGTTTGAGGCATGAGGATTCACCTTGTTGAGCAATATCTTATCACATTCATTCATAAAGGGGGTTTTTTAATTGTGAAACATAAGTTCAATATATTTTAAGTATTGGGGGAGGGGAATAGTGTAAGGTGGGTTTGTAGGTATTGGGTGGTATAAAAAGGGGTTTCTAATAAAAATAAGGAATATATTGTAAAAATATTATTTTTTCTAATTGGAAATATGTACTGGGAAGGGGGATCAACAAAAGTATTTTTGTAATTAATTATCAATAATGAATATCTAGTGAAATTAGGGGTATTCTTTAATATCCCATGAACAAAGGTGCTATGACATGGTTTCACTAAGTGAAGACCACGTGGTTTGTGGCTAAATATGTATGCAAAGTATACTATGTCATTTTCAATGTCATTCAGTTCTTTAAAACAATATTTTCTAAAAGTTATATATATGAGAAGTCGCACTAGTATCAAGCAACCAATAGTCTTTGTAAGATGAAAGAGAAGTTATTTCATCAATACCAAGATTACCGTGTGAAACTATACAATGAGTTGAATCAGGGGCTTTAGTGTCTTTCTTTGATGGACTCCCAATGAGCCCAACACCAATATACTTCATTCCCATTATTTACATGGCAGTTGCACTTCAGATCTGATCTTTTGTTTGAGTTGTTTCTTCCCCTTCTACCTATGAATTTTCTTATCCCTCGTCCTCTTTTGCTACTATCTCACTTGGAAGGGTATTTGGGCTGATTCTTTTCTTTTTTAACAAAGCAAATGGATTCTTCAACAAGCTCATCGTGATTTCTTGATCTCTCTAGGCCATTCTATATATGTTTCCTTGCCAATGAGGACATCACCAACAATAAATGTCAAAGGGTGCATCTTTAATATAGAAACTGAACTTATAGAATATTGGAAAGAAAAAATACGAGATGCAAGTTTAAGTTCCTTCTCCTTTACAAGTTACAAAAATGGTTTTGTAGCTTATTACACAATTTTGCAGCCTATTAAAAATGCTTTTGCAATTGCTTAAAATTTCTAAGTAGTTTAAGAGTGTTATTACATTCAATATCTTTGTTTCTTACGATATTTTAAGAATACATTTCTTTTTTGTTCAACAACTACAATATCACTCGATTACAAAAAAATATTGCAGCAGAATAGTGTAGGACTTAGCAGTATACTTTACAATTTAATTGCAGCAACAGAGTTGGTGACACAGGTAATCTTGAATATATCTCTTTGCAAACTTCAAAATACTCCTTGCAATATAATGGAATAAAAATGGTCCTCAACAATTCAATTCTTTATGCAGCTAACATGACGAACAATCACAACAATCTTCAAGTTACTTCTTACAGTCGAACACGTGAACAAAGGGTTAAGTCTCAACAAGATATTAGAGGAAATTTGAACTCAAAATGGGCCTCCTAAAAAAAATTAATAAAATAATAGTTAAAATAATAAAATAATATAGTTAAAATAATAAAATAATATTTATTAATTTTGGAGGAAGAAAAGAAAAAAACTACTTTTTTGTTTGTATTTTCAACATATCTCCTCGTGCTTTTACTCAAATTTTGATAGGGAGAGCTCGTTGGATGCGAAATTAAATTCGGCATCCGACAAGTACCCACTCGACATACTTTTGATGGACCCCGCTACCCCAAAAACAACAAATACCTGAAAACACGTGATGATGACGATGTCATCATCACGTGTTTTCAGATATTTCTTGTTCTTGGGGTAGTGGGGTCCATCAAAAGTGTTCCCAATGGGTACTTTCCAGATGCGAAATTCAATTCTGTATCCAACGAGATTTCCTGATCAAAATTTGAGTAAAAACATGGGGAGATATGTCGAAAATACAAACAAAGAAAGTAGTTTTTTTATGATACCTATCCCCAAATTTATATTAAAAAAGTGTTTAAGACCTATACAGTATTTTAAATTTAAAGCAATTTCATTGGCTAACACATGATGAAATGGAATTTGAATTAGAGTTAAAAGGCCCATTTTGAGTTGAAATTTCCTCTAATCTAAGTCAATATTCACTATTAATAATATTCTTACAACCTGTGGTCATAGCTTCAATATCAAAATGCATCTTCAAGAATAAAACGAAACACTTCTTGCAGTTTCACACTCTCAAAGTGGTCTTTAACTCAGTCTTCAACCACAACAATGATCTCATATCCAAATGAAACAAGTCCATGTCTTGATGGTGTTAAAGTTTAATCATTTAAGCAATATGATCTAGGATCTTATCTAAAAGAATAACATGCACAACAATAATCACAAGAGACAAGAGACAAAAATATTTTCCTCGGGGAAACCATAAAGGAGAAAACCCTGTAACTTCCTCAGAGATAGAATGAGCACCATTGGAAGTAGTAAAACCCAAAGACAAAAAATATGATCTCCAACAGTTGTTCTCTCTCTCACTTGTGTGAGAAATTCCTTTCTCACTCATGCGCCCCAGTTGAGTGAGTTTATGTGACTGTCTGATAAATAGAGAGGCTCACTCTCTATTTATACTAGTTTTCGACTTAACAATAACTTACCTGGGTCGACATCTCTAGGAGAGTCTAATAACCCTAGTGCCCCTCAACTGTGGGGACTTTTCCCTTCGATCGACAAGGAGGGTTAACCTTAAATCAATTATGGGGACTATTTCCCTGACTTACAATGGAGGGTTAACCTAAATGACTTTATTATATTATTGAATCTCTCGATAGGAACATCGGGGTACAATGAAATACAACTGATTCTCCCGATAGGAACATCGGGGTAAAATATAAGATATACAAGTGAATACATTTCAAAGTTACAAATACCTAAACACTCCCTCTTAACTAGGAAGGTATTCTCTTGACACAATTCATTAGCACAAGTCTTCTTCTTTGGATCATCATCAAAGATGGATCATCACTGGATCATCATCGATGCTGGATCATCACTAGATCATCATCAAGTTTGGATCATCACTGGATCAACATCAAGTCTGGTTTGTCACTGGATCAACATCAAGTCTGGATCATTACTAGATCAACATCAAGTCTGGATCATCGCTGGATCAACATCGAAACTGGATCATCACTAGATCATCATCATCACTACTTCTGCTATCTCAATCTATTGGTGCTATCTCTTAATTCTTCTCGTCATAGGAATTTCTACAAAGCCAACCATTTTTCATGCTAGTTGTAGTCCTAGCCTCCATGTAGGTCTTCATCTTCTTCAGCACTTATATCTGACCCATTTAGAAAGGCCCACCCAGCACTTACATCTGACCATGGGAGGAATACATCCACCACCATGTTAGAAAGGCATGCCCAACACTCACATCTGACCATGGGAGGAACACATCCACCACCATATCAGAAAGGCCCAACACTCACATCCACTGGCATGATAGGACACACCATCTATCATCCAAGGAAAGGCTCAGCACTTACATATACTGGCATAGCAGGATACACCATCTACTATCCATAGAAAGGAACAACACTTATATCTGACCCAATCAGAAAGGCTCAGCACTTATATCTTACCCAGTCATAAAGGATCAGCACTTACATCCTCTGGCATAGTAGGACACACCATCTACTATCTAAGGAAAGGCTCAGCACTTACATTCACTGGCATGGTAGGACATGCCATATACCATCCAGATAAAAATCTTAGCACTTACATCTACTGGCATGATAGGACACACCATCTATCATCCAGAGAAAGGCTCTGCACTTGCATCCATCGGCATGATAGGACACACCATCTATCATCCAGAGAAAGGCTCTGCACTTGCATCCATCGGCATGATAGGACACACCATCTATCATCTGAGGAAAGGCTCTGCACTTATATCCGACCATGGGAGGATCCGCATACCAACATGTCAAAAGGGATCCACACTTACATCTGAGCCAGTCAGAAAGGCTCTGCACTTATATCTAATCATGTGAGAGCCAATCTCACAGTCATATCAGAATGGATCTCCACTTATATATGATCATGTGGGAGCCAATCCCAAAGTCATATCATAATCACTTTGCACTTATATTTAATCATGTGGGAGCCAATCCCACAGTCATATTAGAATGGATGTGCACTTACATCTGACCAAAGAAGGAACCAATCCTATCACCATGTCAGAAGGGCTCAAGGGCTCATCACTTCCCCTTGGAAGGAACCTCAATCTCGAGAACACCAATATTCGCCCTTAAGTACTCAAACTTCACTTTGGCCATTTCTAGCATAGAATCACATCAAGGCTGATTACGTCCAAGGATAACCTATGAGCTTCGTCAGGATTGATTAAATCTATGGAAAAACTACAAGACTGTTTACATATGAGCAACCTACGATCTTCGCCAGGATTTTATACTCAGACAACGTGTCTCACTGGCTATGCTTGAACTCCCTCTTTCGAGAGATATCGATATGGATCACATACAAGAGCTTCACTGCTCCTCTCTGCATCATACAAAAAATGCAAGTCAGATCAATCAAATCAAATAGTAGTTTTCAAAAGAAACATACTACCTCCCAAATATCCGAGCAGGTGGCAACATATTTTTCCTTGACTGTACTCAGTTCCATGCAAGCATTAGAGGAAATTTGGGGTCTAAAATGGGCCTTATATGAAAATGCACCAACAATAAATTTTGTGATTTGGAATTCAAGAACCAATAGAATTTCAATAAAATGAGTCAACCATAATAGTTGAATTGACATATTTGTCATAAAAGAAAACTACTTTTTTTGTTCGTATTTTCGACATATCTCCCTGTGTTTTTACTCAAATTTCAGGAGGGAGAGCTTGTTATATGTGGAATTAAATTCTACATCCAACGAGCTCTCATGCCTGAAATTTCAGTAAAAAAATAGGGAGATATGTCGAAAATATGAACAAAAAAATTATTTTTTTTCATTCTTCCTCCAAAATTAATTACTATTATTTTATTATTTTAACTATTATTTTATCATTTTCCTTAGGAGGCCCATTTTAGACCTCAAATTTCTTCTAATGAATCCTTCCTGCTAAACCAAGAGATCACACCTGATCTCATACTAAAGCAGCACCCTGAAGTGCTCTTCCTATCAATGGCACTACTTGCCCAATCTGAATCCACATAACCTTCCAGGTTAATCTTTTGATTTACCTCATACTTGAGCCCATATTCAGCTATACCCTTCAGGTACCTCACTACATGCTTTTCAACCATCAGGTGAATATGTCTCAATGTGTTCACAACAAAACATATATCTGGTCTCATATTCGTCAGGTACATCAAGGAACAAATCATTTGATGATACATCATGGCATCAACCAACTCTGATGAAGCAACACTCAATAGCTTCAGGTTCGATGCCATAGGTGTGTTCATGGCCTTGCAGTCCATCATCCTGAACCTATTCAAGATCTCTACTGCATACTTCACTTGTCCCAGGTAGATTGCATTCTGCTACACCTACATGCTTATAGAGTAGTGCATCATATCTAAGTCCTTCATCTCGAACTTGACAACAAGTCTCCTTCTTGCAACTTTAATGAGTTCCTCTTTTCTGTCAGGAACAAGTCATCGACATATAATAGGAGCATCATTGGTCTTTCGCCTTCAACCTTCAAGCAAAGGTTGGAATCTTCTTTACTCTCAATAAAGCCTAGAGTCATCAGTAAGTTATCCATCCTGTTGTATCATGTCGAACCTCAAGATATTTTGCAGTCACTCCCTCTGAAGTGGAGCATCATTCTCCCTCTACCTTTCGTACTCAATGCATTCAAAACATTATGTACCGGAGTGACAAGTAACTTCCTCTGCTACTAATATTCTATGTATCCATCTAGGGTCACTGGATACCAAGATCCTCTATCTTGAACCTTTTCAAAATTTCTTCTCACACCCATCTGTGAGCTTGTCATCCTTTATAGGCTTTCATGTTCAACCTTGTAGCAAAGGTTAATATCTTCATCACTCTAAGTGATCTTCAAGATCCTCATGTATGTGTTATCCCATGGGTGTCTTCTGATTTCGTACAAGGCCTTCTTTAATTTGCACACATGAGTATTGTAACGTCCCTGAGCACACTGTAACATCCCTGACCCTCTGACCGGTGAAGAGGATGCTACTCAACACCAAACATATGGGAAACAACCCCATGAACATGAACATGGATATAATGCTGAAATAAAAAGCTTAAACATAATACATACTAAGATGCATAACCCTTCATATACATAGCGGAAGCAAACAAACATTCATTCAAGCATGCCACATGTTCATCATATTCATTAATCAGTAAATATAATTGCAGAGGTAAAATAGACATGAATACTCATCTGATAAGAACTCATCCCATAACCAGCTACGTCGCTGCAACGTTCCACCCAACCATAGGCTAGTGTGCTCATCAATCTTTCAGCAACACTGCCACCCTCGAGCTGGGCATGATTCCTCAAGGAATAATGGTCAAATTAGGCTTACACATAGCCAAGGTACACAAATCATCCAAGCCCACACAGTAGGGTTTATCAGGCCATCAAGGATCTAGGAAAGGCTAAATGCTAAGCTGATGACCTCAAACACCAGTTTTCTCAAGCATGCCCAGCCTCTCATCTTACTCTAAACAGTCCAAAGACCAACCACTGCATATTGCAGCAAAACAAACAGTTCACAGCTCTGTGAAGAAGATGAAGTCAACAAGGTGACAACCCCCAAACCAAAGGGTGAAACATACTTCAAGTCAACAACGCTTCAGAGTTGTTCTTGGCCCTAGCGTGGCCAAAACAACTCAGCAACAATCCTGATAACCTCAGCACCCAAGAAGCAACCCAAATCCAGGGTAGATCGACAGCCCATACTCACAATGAAAGCTATGGCAACCTTACATAGTCCCAAAATAGGGGAGAAGTCTGAATCTCATTCTTGGGCAAAAGAAGGACACAAACGCAGACCACAATCTGATAAGGAAACGATGAGAACCTTACACAGTCTGCAGTTGGGGAAGGAGGAAAAATCCCAACATAGACAGGGGAAAAATTAGCCAATGGATGTGGAAATCAATAGCCATCCAACATCCAAAATCCCACGGCACCCAATTCCTCAATGCAATCGCTAAAGAAAAATTACACAGACATAAATGGAAAAAGAACCGATTCTCAGTCAATCCGTGCATGAGGAGAAAGGACGCGGCCAACAAAATATGGGAAACAATAGCCCTCAAACAACAAAAGAAAATCCCAGTGATCCTTCACATTCCAGCAATGGTGGAGGCAAAAACACCAACTCTATGCGTGATTAGGAGGAAAGAACACCACCCCCGACTGGTAACCGGTGCGAGAGAGAAAAAGGCCCCTCTCCAAACAGAAATGGCACCCCTATCTTAACTCAGCTGTGCGTGAGGAAGATGAACTGGCCCCTTGCGCGTCCTTGCATGAGAGTGAACCCCCACCGCCCAGAGAGTGGCGTAGTGATGGTTCCCTTACCCATGCAAAGGTGGAGAGAGAACTGGTGGAGTGAGCGTGTGGCTAAGACTGACAGTCCTGCCACCCTCCACTTCCAGCAATAACTGCCTCAACAACTCAGTAGATCATTAAAGTGGTGGTTGGATGAGACAAGGGAAGATGAGCAAAAAAAACAGGGTGGTGACACATGGAAAACTCCCAATCACCCCCATGGGTTGGAAAACCCCCTCCTTATCCTTTGGAATCATGCCCTTTTCATTTAACGTTGCACCGTCGTAGCTGGCTGTAGGTTTAATTAAATTGATGTGCATATTTTCATGATGCCAACATTAAAGTGTGTCAGATAGCATGATATACCGTCATCAACGATCCCTCTTGCCAAAACATACACAACCAAATCAATCATGGGGCTTTTTCCTTTAGCTCCTCACCATGATTAATTACAAAATATACATCATGTACCCTTTAAAGTAAATGGGGTCAAAACCAGGGTATTACAAGTATGTCTGTCATGTGTCTTAGCTTCCAATGGATGCAAATGTTTCAGATCTGATTTGATAGAAATATATACCTCTTCAAGGTGAGCTGTCCAATGTACTCCTTTTCTGAAAACAATGGAGGGAAGGTCCCGGAATAGGAAGCCCTACTTTACCAATTTCTTCTGCAGAAATTCCTGATACTATTTCTGTGGTATCTATGAAATTACTGCTCCTCTTTGTCTAAAATTTCATACTAAGGTAAAATCATCTATCCTCTTTTCAATACTAAAGGTCTTGCCATAATTGGTTTCCACAATTGGGACTTATGATATTTTTCCCAAGGTGACTTATTTTAAAACTGTTTAGCATAACGAACTTCTATGGAATTCCACGTGTCCCATTTTCAACATCAGGGTATGAAACTTTTACCACAGAAATTACAGTCTGTTCCCTATCTGGAACATGTTATCAAATTTCATTTGGAACTTTGTATCTCAAGATATAGAAATTCTCCCTAGGTGTCCTATTTAGGGATGAATCTTGGAAGAGGCTCGAACCCCGATTTGCAAAAAACATATCTCTCAGAATGTAGTGAATCTAAGACTGAAATTTTTACATAGGGTGCATTAGGATTTTATCTTCAGCCTGTGAAAATTTCAACCCCTGAGACTTCTTCAATTCCGATATATAGCGAATTTACAAAAACTATCTGTTTTAGTATTTTAGGGTTTTTCAGGCTCAAGGTCAAACTAGGGTTTGAATTTCCTGGAGTTTTACCCAACCAAAAATATTGACCTTGGTCTATAAACTTCTATTTTGATGAGCAGATAAATCCTATGCCGGGCTCACTCAAAAATTCCTCTTTTGCAAAAAGCCCTAATTTCCCGCAGCAAAAACTGAAAATGCTCGGAATCAAATTCTTCTTCGACAGAAAGATGGGCCCTTCAATGGAGGTTTATCCTAGCATCCTTTTTTTGATGGATTGTGGAGAGAGACCCAAAAAGTAAGAAGCCCTAGCTTCCGCATCTACACGTGTCTTCTCAGGTTAGCTCTGATACCATGTTAGATTTTTATCATTTAAGCAATATGATCTAGGATATTATCTGAGAGAATAACATGCACAACAATAATCACAAGAGACAAGAGACACAAATATTTTCCTCGGGGAAACCATAAAGGAGAAAACCCCGCAACTTCCTCAGAGACAGAATGAGCACCAATGGCAGTAGTAAAACCCAAAGATCAAAAACATTATCTCCAACAGCTTTTCTCTCTCACACATGTGTGAGCACTTCCTCTCTCACTCATGTGCCCCAGTTGAGTGAGTGTGTGTGACTATCTGATAAATAGAGATTCCCACTCTCTATTTATACTAGTTTCTGACTTAACAATAAATTACCAGGGCCGACATATCTAGGAGAGTCTAATAACCCTAGTGCCCCTCAACTGTGGGGACTTTTCCCTCTGATCAACAAGGAGGGTTAACCTTAACTCAATTGTGGGGACTATTGCCCCGACTTACAATGGAGGGCTAACCTCAATGACTTTATTATATTAATTACTCTCCTGATAGGAACATCGTGGTACAATGAAATACAACTAATTCTCCCAATAGGAACATCGGGGTACAATATAAGATATACAAGTGAATACATTTCAAAGTTACAAATACATCATTCAAGACACATCTCTACACAATTGAATTCAAGCATGGGTTTCTTCACTCACATTTAGGCCCAGTATTTATGAGTTCCACTAGAAGTCTTATGGTGGGGGATATCACCAATTCTTAGCTATAATCTTCAAGTGGACGTGAGAAGCTCCAGGACAATAGAAGGAAGTTGTGACACTCTTCTTATACGACTAGTATGGTCGCATATGCAACTTCAAGCAATTACTGACTTATATTCTTCAATATCATGACTCCAATACAACATACACATCATTCATGGACTCATACACATCCTTCATATGTTCATACATAAGCCACAGGATCATCAAATACACAACATATAATATTCTTGTGCTCATACATCAACCATATTGTACATATGAATAGTATTTGTAGACATACTCCATGCACAATAATTCGGTCAAAATTTAGAATTTTTTATTTCCAATTAGCAATTTCAATACTGAATAAAGCATATTACCTCCACACAACAAATAAAGAGTGTGTGTCTTCAGCGAATTCAATTCAATCTCACAACAGGCACATGCTCATCCCAGTAGTTACACTTTTTTCATTTTAGATATTGCATGAGTCTTTACATCTATATCTTCGCAACTCTCAAGAGTGAGAACAAAGTCTCGACACTTCAACATACTTCTATCTCATTGAGATTATAGGTTACGTATGGGATGCCGCTCGAATCAGAAATCACATTTCACAAAAAATAGAGTAGTTAAAAGACTGCAATCCTATCTCTCAAAAATAAGACTTCAAATACAGTATGTAGATTCTTCAAATATCTAGGAAAAAGGAACGACAATTCTACAACATCGAGCTTATAGATGGAGGTCGCATGTGTGAAAAGAGAGAGGCACAACCCTCTCAACATAAACGTAAAGTGTATCTAAGAAAACAATAGAGTTGGAACACAACGACATTGTGAAAATATTTTCAACAGTAGAATGAGAGACTTCTCAACAAAAATGAGGCATTGTAGCAAAATTAGGGTTAGGTATATGAAAACACATTAGAAAAATTTCATCCTTTATGGCAGTAAAAAACATGCAACAAATTGAGGGAACAAACACAACAACCAACAGACTATTTCATACCTCAATCCATAAAAAAAATTCCTCAATGCAATCAAGGGAGTAACACTTATTTTGAATGTACATAGGTTGGTAGGAGAGTAGTTTGGAGATTGGAAGGTAGTAGAATAATATTGAGTGTGTGCAACAAGAATTGAGGAGAAACACCAAGAAAATATTCAATTTTGAGTAGAGGGAAGACGCGATAATGATCCAATAGTCTGCTAATGGATTGACAAGAATGAAGGATGCCAGGACTGAAACACAATAAGAAAGAGTTATGGAAGATGGATCTGATACTCTAGGATTGAATAAATCTCAATTCAATTTTCTTCAATGGGAAAGTTTTTATTTATATAATGTATATGGTGGTGGTTTCTCTTCCTCTTCCAACCAACCTTTTCATCTCCCTACGTGACTATTCATATTCTCAATTTATTTACAATATTTATATTTTGTATGAAACCATAATCACAAAGACTAAGTATCTAATAGAAAGTAACTTTAAATATATAATAGTGAAATTTTAGATGTTTAACCTTCTTTTGTATCTTTTGATTTATGGGTTTTCACAATATTAAAGATTTGGACTATTTTGTAAACATGAATTTATAATTTTATTTTGGGTTCATCGTACATAACCTAACAAACCTAAGTGAACTAATTTATAGTTAATTATTAAATATGTTCTAGTGGACATTTCATATTTCGCATCTCTAGAAATTAGTATTTGAATTATACCACCCTAGATCCAAATCCTAGGCTCTATAAGTGGGGAGAGGGATCCAATCTATTTATTTTTTAACATAAACTAAAAAGGGGGTATATATAAAAGTTAGTTGCGCACAGCCATCCAATACAGACATGATGAACCAGAGTATCTGTGCATAGTAGAAGATCTGCACAAAGGGACTATCCACTATGTTTCCCAATACATTTCAAAATGAGTTTGTTCAAAACTTATAAAGCCATGGGTTGTATAAAACCTTACATACTGTTTACATAAAAGTAGACAAAAAAACATTTAAACAAAACTAGACAGAGCAGGCTAAGGATTGCCTCTTGGATTTCTTGGCTGGACGACTGATTCCTCCTCCATTGGAAGCGCAGCATCATCAGTGGCTGCATGGACTCAGCTGCTCTAATTCATGGATATGAATTTATGGAGGTCCTCTTGGATCCTATCTACCTTCCCCATTATTTCACGAAGACTGCTTTCGTTTTCATCGATGCGTGAATCGTGGTTACTAATCTGGAGAGAGGTATAGCTGACTGTGTCTTCCATTTTTTTTTACCACCCGAGCCATCTCCCTGTTGTCCATAACGTTGATGGAAATCAGTTCATACAATCGCCTTAAATTCTTCTTGATGTCCTTAATCCCCTCGTTTTCACCATCTTGGGCCATTTTACCGGCTTCTGACAATAAGGTGATTCGGGCGAACTAGTTCTGAATAGCTTGAACAAGACTTGGAGGGGCTAAGATATTATTGAAGCAGGCTCTTAGCATGAGGAGTTCCCTAAAAAGCAGTAAGTCGACGTTTCTTCCACAAGCCAAAGTGCCCACGGCTCCCTCTTGCCACCCTGTACACCTGCAACCTATGACCGAGCTGCTTTCCCAATTGCCAAAGAAAAAGCCTGAACCAGGAGAGACTGTCTGCAAAATTGAGAGGGAGCTACACAAACAGGGGGAAAAGGCTGCAAGGGCCAGCCTTTCTTTCACTACTGATCGAGCAAAAGGAAGAACCTGCCACGGGAGGCCTTGCAGACTCCCTTCTCCAATGCCTGCAATAATATTCAATAGTAATCGCAGAGCATCATATAATCCAGGGCCGAGAAAGGAAAAGGAATGGGAGAACATAACGCTACCAGTAGAGGCCATAAAGAAAAACGAAATGAGATCTTGAGCGTGCGAGGGGTAAATGAAAATCTCCCCGAAATGAAGAGCATTTAAAACCACTGCCATCGAGAGTTGGAGATGACAGCGAAGGGGCCACACGGCAAAGGAAGGAGGAAGGGGAGGACTGAGCAGTAAATGGGAGGAGATGGTGGAGAGGAGGCCAGCTATGAGGTGACGGAGGGCTTCGAAGATTGTGAGGGAGGGAAAAGAAAGGGGCAGTGAAGGGGGGAGGTGGATAGAGGGGGGGCCAAAAAAGGAGGGATAAGGGGAAAAGAACAAGGAGAAAGCAGAGGAGATAGAAGCAAGGAGGCAAGGAATGAAATGGGGGAGAGATAGACTCTTTTTTAAATGAATTTGATTATTGAAGGGTCGGAATGGGGACTTCCAACACTGCATATGGGTATAAATTTGAAAGTGGGGTGATTTCCATCCTGACTATACTGTCCTTGCGACAAAGAAGCTCCCACATTAGCCAGGATGTCTGCAGCTGAGTTATTGTGCCGAAGAATATGGTAAGCTTCATAGTTGCTGGACATAAGAAGCGTGGCTTTTCCATATAGACGTCGACATTTGACAGCTCCCGTATTGTATCCATTGATCAATTTATAGATGACATGCCTAGAGTCCCCAATAATCAAGGCCTTACGAATTTTCTTGACTTTGAGAATATGGAGGCTCTGGATAAGAGCCAACCACTCAGCTTCATTATTAGTTCTGATGCCGAGCCCCCACACGAAAGTAAGTTCCACATGTCCTCCGGGATTCAAGAGAATCCCCCCCGCACCTGCCTCCCCAAGAGGGATCCAATCTATTGATCAAGGATTGAAATAGGTTTTAAAACCATGGGTTGTTTAGGAGGTACTTGCACAAGGTTTGAAAACCATGTGCAAGGCCCTCCTAAACCATGTACAAATAAAACCATGGGTTGTTTAGGAGGCCTTCCACATGGTTTTAAAACCAAATTTGCAAAGCCCTCCTAAACCATGTACAAATAAAACCATGGGTTGTTTAGGAGGCCTTCCACATGGTTTTAAAACCAAATTTGCAAAGCCCTCCTAAACCATGTACAATAAAAAACCATTACGGAGACAAATCCATAAGAGGAGGATACGATGAAAATATCATAGTTTGATTTATAATGTTTTATATGGCTATCTATTAAATATTTTTATTACTATAATAATTTTTTTTATAATTTTGATAATATTAGTTAATAAGTCCCATAGGCTTAATACTTCTATATTTTATTATTATTATAAAGTGTAATTTAAATATTATATATTTTTAATTGAAAAAATTCGGAAAAACGTAGAATCATATAATTTAACTATAAAAATTGCATAATCTCAATGTCATAAGATATTTTACAGTGTTAATTTATTAATAGATTCAAAACAGAAATTGAACACTTCAAAATTTAGATTTTAACAAAAATTTATAAAAAAAATCATTAAAATTTTCAAAATTTAGACTTTACCTAAAATTACTGAAAAAAAATATTAAAAATTTCAAAATAAAAAATAAATAAACTACTCCTTATTATGTATTTATATTATTTTATTTTAATAATAAAATGGGTGAATATAACGTTTTATACTTAACCGTTTTTATTATTCTTTATAAAGTTGTACTTAAAATCAACTTTGATTGTTCAAACTATCATATTGACCAATTCTATATAACGAGGAATTCTCTTTTAACTTCTCAAAAACTATATTTTGGACTTCTGAATTAACTTTATCCACCATTTACCTACCTCCATTTTTAAATTTGTTTTATTTCATTCTAAATAATCACTACATCATAATAATTTCCTTAATTATGGACGAGAATCGAGGATCGTCGCGGTTCTTATAAGTCAAGGTGGACAAAACATATGCCTCTAGTTTTACATTTATTTTTATTGTAACTATAATTTGGGTTATAATGACCTTTTGTATAAGAATGGGTTTATTTGATCGTTTCTAACTATCATATTGACCAATTCTTTATAACGTCTTGCCATACTAATTTTTGGATTTGTGAATTAACTTTGTCCATTATTTACCTAACTCCACTTTAAAATTGTTTTATTTCATTATGAATAATCACTCCATTATAATAATTATTATGTTAATTAATTTTCATAATTATGGAAGAGAATCATGGTGGTTTTATAATTCAAGGTGGATAAATTTATATGGTGCATTAGAATAGACAAATATCTACAATTAAAAAAAATTTGTTTGAATCATTTGATTCAACAAACACGTAATTTGTAATTGACATTGGTACCATTTTTTTTTTAATTTAATGAACGTCACATGTTATGAAAGGCATGTGTATTTTGATTACGTGGGCATTATTGCTAATACCATGTTCCTTAAGGAGGGTATAATCTCTATTAGACCCATATCGAGTTCTCAAAAACGCTGATCAAAAACAGATCCTTAGTTAGAGGGAAAATATGGACTATAAAGGTCATTTGTAGTGGTTCAATGCATCATTATTTGCGTCCATTGCCTAAGGGATTTTGTTATTGCCTTAGGCTTCACCCCATGACATTTGAAGGCCTTGAGACTTGTACCTAGTGTGAAAATTCTCATAATGGTAAAAACATCTTTTCTTGGAGGCCAAGGATAGCTTGGAATGATACCTTGTAGTGATTCAATGCATTGCTATTCACCCTAGTCTAAGTCCTGAGTTTCTTTACTTTATCATGAAGATCCTAATGGTGCCCATATGCTCACTGAAAGGCCAAAGATCACCACAAGAGGTAATTTATGGTGGTTGTCTTTGTCATTCATGGAGCTTCACCTTTAGAAGTTTCCTTTAGAGAATAATTCTTGAACTTCCACAATTGACCATGGCTAATGCTCAAATATCTATACCAAGTTCTCAAAAACTCCTAATGGTTCCCATATCCTCACTTGGAGGGCAAGGATGCCATTAGGATTCCATAATGACAGTATTTTCCCTAGATTCCTAGAAGTATTATTTAGGGCCCGAGATTGAATTTCCTCCATTAGCCATGTTCAAGGCCACATGACTCAACCTTTTTGCTAAAAACATTCCAATGGGGCCCATATACCCTCTCAAAGGATAAAGATAAAAAATTAATGTCGCATGTGGTGAATTGAGGCCTTGTTCATGTTCCTTGAGCCTTAGAAGCTACCTTTAGGGCTTAAGTCTTTAGTTTCCTCCATTGACTATGGTCAAGGAATCAAGACTGATATATTCTTAAACCATCCTATTGAAGCCCATATCCCAATGAGGTCTTAAGGATTGGGTATGCTCCATCATTGTTGTCTAAAAATTATAGGCTCATT
The DNA here is from genome assembly GCA_001517045.1 of Pseudotsuga menziesii. Taxonomy (NCBI): domain Eukaryota; kingdom Viridiplantae; phylum Streptophyta; class Pinopsida; order Pinales; family Pinaceae; genus Pseudotsuga; species Pseudotsuga menziesii. The sequence continues at coordinate 26,010 of LPNX010523555.1, read as the reverse complement.
TTTTGTGGTCAAATATTTCTATAGTACCGATTTCATCATTTAAACAAAAACATATTCCATATACATATATCATTAGTGGTTGGAAGACTCATTCATCACCCAAAAGTCTTAGAATCTACCTTTTAGGACTAATGTCTAAGTCTCATTGATTAACCTTTTGTACAAACCATCAAACTAATACCTCTTTCTATAAAATCATTAATGGTGTCGTTATTCCCACTAAGAGGAAAATAATCCCCTTGGGAGTTGATGCATATTGGTTCAAGATGTTTTTATTGGTCCTCAATGCAAAAAAAATGCCTTAGTGTGTAATGATGAGGTTTCTTTCCTCCACCATGTTGAGAACCATGTGATCCATGCTTTGAGCTTGAAAATTATAATGTTGATGATAAACCCATTTAGATGTCGAATATCACCTTTGGGAGTCATGCGTTTTTTTACAAGGCATTATTCGTGGGCATGGATTCCTATCATCTTCATTTAGGGATAAATACCTTGGTTTTATAAGTGAACAATCTCCAAGACACTAAGACTCATTCCTAATATCCATAACATTATAATATCACTAATTCCCAATCTCGTGGGATCTAAGGTCGGTAATATGGGCTCTATTAAACCCATACCTAATTAGAGGGAACATACGCATTCAAGGGGTCACTTGTAGTAGTTCACAGATTCTTTCTTTACCATGAATGACTAAAGGATTTATTTACTGTTTAAGGCCTATGTTTCATCCCATGACCATGTTTAAGGCCTCAATACCCATACCTAATGCTAAAAAACTCATAATGGTGGCAATACCCTCTCTTGGAGGCAAAAGATACAGTGGAAGGGCACTTTGTTGTGACTCAATGCATTGTTCTCAGCCCTAGCCTAAGGTATTAGTTTCCTTCCTTGGTCACAAAGATATTAATGATTCTCATAAGCTCATTCCATGGCTAAAAATCACAAGAAAAGGAAGTTTATTGAGGTGTCATTCATGAACTTTGAGCTCTACAAGTTGTCTTCAAGGAGAAATGCCTAACTTCTTCAATTGACCATTGTTAATGCTTAGAACTCCATACATATCCTTGTAAAATCCTAATGGTTCCCATACTCTCATTTGGAGGCCAAGGATACCCTTGGGATTCCAAGGTCGCATTATTTTCCCTAGATGCTTATAATCTTCATCTAGGGCCTCATGCTTGAGTTTCCTCCCTCGACTATGTTAATGGGAACATGAACTTGCTTTTAAAAACCTTGTAACGGATCCTTTATATCTTCTCAAAGGATAAATATTGAAAAGTAAGGTCCTATGTGGTTATTTGAGGATGTGATTGTTGGATCACGTTAATGATGTCCTCGTGGTCTAATGTATATGCATAAGGAACTTCTTAATATTATATTATTAAGTTATGTTATCCTTCAATAACTACCTATGTTATAAATGTATTATCCCACATGCATCGCGTGAATGTGATATCATGTCTCTTTAGGGTATATAATCGAGGTGATGGAATTCTAATGAAGTACAATACAATG
>LPNX010523555.1:6908-23422 GCA_001517045.1 Pseudotsuga menziesii | reverse complement strand
TGAAAATCATAATGGATCCCATATTCTCACTTGAAGGCCATAGATTGGCACAAGAGGTAATTTATGGGGTTTTGAGTTGTCATTTTTGGACTTTGATCTCTAGAAGGTGGATTTAGATACCAATGTCGAAAAGTCCTCAATTAAAAATGATTAATGCTCAAGTATCCATACCATGTTCTTAGAAACACCTTATGGTTCCCATATCCTCTTTTTGTGCCAAATGTGACATTATTTTCCCTAGATTCTTATAATATTCATTTAGGGACTCATTATGGAGTTTCCTCGCTCGATCATGTTCATAGACACATGATTGAACTTTGTTGCTAAAAAACCTTTTAATCGGTTTGTCGAGAATTTCATGTGAAGTAATCTTTTGTTGAACAATACAAAATAATTGAAGCTACCAATGAGAATTTCCACTCTCCTACCAAATTTTATTTTCAAGTTCAAGAAGGGGTAAGAAATCCTACTTTTATAATTCCACAACAAAGACATGAATATTTTTAGAGTATGGGTCCTTCATCCTTACCTATACTAAGAAACATAAGGAAAAGAATTCCTAAATGCATATAGGTGCATGAAAGTGGTGTAACATCCCTTCAAGGTAAGTTATCTAATCGAACTATTCATTATCACTCATACACAATCATTAAAGACTATTTTAATCTAAAAACTTATGCAACTAAATGCCAGTTATTTCCATATTTATTAAAATCTAGGAGTTTGAGCCGTGTTAGGAAAATTCAGGCATTAAGATAGTTAAATTTATAGGAACAAGTAGTAGTAGTATTAGAAACCTTATAAATGATTTTAATGCAAGGGGTAAGAAAATTTGTTTAAAAGATAATAATGTATCGTTTTTTTTATGAGTAAGTAAGAAAATTCTATTCTAGTACAGAAAGATAGTACAAAAGGATAGGATTACAAAAGTTCCTTGTTAACGACAACAGTCTAGACCAAGACACAGCTAATAAGGCCTGCCCTGCCGATATTAACTAAACCAGGAAGTAGAGGTATAATATTTATATCAAGTTGTTACAATGCGAGAGCCTCTAGGCCTAGCTCCTACCAAATCCCAAAGATCCCCTAATACTGAGACAATCAGGGGCCATATACAAAAACCCCCTTATACTAAGAAAGTCAAGGATGGATTCAATCCTAGATGGGGACCACACAGGACTCAAGACAAAGAGTAAATAAACCCAGTGCCATCCAAGGAGCCTAGCCGAGGAAACCAGAGTTGGCGACGAATGGTCGGGATATTGAGCCTCGAAGTACATGGCTCAAAACCCACACTGATAAAAAACATATTGGACCGAAACATAAAAAACCTTAAAACAGAGTTCAATAGAGAGCTAAATAACAAAAAGATAGAGGACCGAGGACAAGAATTCCCCTCTTAGCTTCTTGTCTCTCGGTTAGGGCCCGGGTGGTGATCTGTGTGCTGAATAGGAGTCTTGTTGACCCCAGCATTTACAAGCGAATTGGATGGGCTGGTGAACATGTTCCCAGGGATTTCCAGCATGTCCTTCGTAATCTGCTCCAGAAGTCTGAAACCAGTAGAACTGTCCTGCTGCCCACGGCGAATAATGTCCAGAGCGTTCCGGATCCCTTGAGCAATCTGAATTTTAGCTTGAATGCCCCAGGCCAGAAGAATGCGAGCAGTCCAGAAAGGGTTGGATAGCAGATGTCACCCCATCAGTGCTGCATACTCCTGAAGGAGATCAATTTTAAGAATGGCTATGAAGGCCTTGATTGCAGTTGGAATTTCCGCCATAACTTGGTCTCCCCAACTGAAGGGTTTCGGCATAGTATCTTCACCCATTGATGGCATGAAATCGTGTCGAGAACTAGGGGAAGCCTCATTGTGGATTTCCCCTCTGCTATTGTTAGAATAATCAACCCATAGTTAGCTACCTTAGACATTAATTAATCCATTTTTGTCTTATTTGCCTAGTTTCCAATATTCCACTCTATGCAAGTTGTCTTCCTCATGTCCTAGAAGTCAAAATTGCTAAAACTGAGTCATGGAGCACATGGGAAACCTCCTAGAATCCATATTTAGCATATCTACTTTATTCCAGATCCTCCCTAGTGCATATCTTCTTTTTCTGCTTTATTTCCTGCTTTACTGAGATTTATGGAAAAAGGGAAAGTAATACTAGGTGCAGTTGACTTGTTTTTTTCCCTCGTCATCCTCCATTATCTTCTCCTAATAAAAGAATGTATGAGTTGTCTTTCCATCACCTATTAGCTTTCCTACTTGAATTTTCCAATTCGTGAGCTCCTAGGTAGATTTGGAAACTGCTTTATGCACCTATGGGGGATTTGACTAGATTTAGTAATCCTTATTTTGACTATTTTGAATGGCATCCTTATGCATTCAAATATCTCATGTAATTATATATTTCAGTAGCCTATGACTTCATATGGTTGGATATTGTACACTTATTCAATGCAGATTAGTTTTATGCTCTAATTTCAGTCTCCTTTGTGTGTAAATTTGCAGGTTCGATTAGCAATTTTATGAGTGCAACTGTTCTATCAATTGGGTTCAATTTCCACATGGTATCAGAGCCTTTGTAGATCAATTTCTCTCCTTCCATATTGCTATTACAGGTTCAACATCTTGACTGGGATCTATTCTGCTGACTTAAGGGACAATTTCTGAGCTATGGATCAATCTCAGAAGATCATCTTGACTCCATTTAATTTCTTTGAATGGAAAGTAGAGATGGAGATACTGTTGAGAGCAAAAGGTATCTACAGGGTGACTATGGCAACTGAATCAGAGCCCAATGCAGCTGCAGAGAAAAATAAATGGCACAACAGGAGGGATGAGGCCTATGGTCTCTTGTGTTTGAGCATATCCAGAGACCTCCTCTTCCATCTTGATTGATTGACATCACCTAACGAAGTATGGGAGAAGCTTGTAGAGATTTTTGGTAAGATATATGATATGAGAGGACATTAAATCGAGAATGAATTGATCTCTTTGAGTCCCAGTAGTTTCGAATCCCCGCAACTCTACTTTTCCAAGTTTAAAGCCCTTGTTTTGCAGCTAAAATAGTGTGGAATTGAAAAGAAGAAGGAGAAACTAGTTTTGGCCATACTCTTGAAGCTTGGCCCTAACTATTCAGTGTTTGTTTCAACCTTCCATGCCACCAAGTTGACATCTCGAGCCTGGAAGATGCCTAAGCTTGCAGAGTTCATGGAATCCCTCACACAAGAACAAGATAAACTGGTGATGATGGGGACCATCAAATCTTCCAAAGACCAAGCTCTAGTTGCTGGAGATTCGAGGGTGGATTCAAAAGGAAAGAAGAAAGATAAGAAGCCACCTGAGTAAAAGAGAGACAAGAACAAGTCTCAAGAGGAGCCCCAAGGCTCCAAGAAGAACTTCCAGAAGAAGAAGAACAAAGGAGAAATGAGCAAGTGTGCATACTGCAGTAAGGGATATCATCCTGAAAGCTCCTGCATGAAGAAGCAAATTGACATGCTGACCCAACCCTTGGAGAAGAATAACATCTCCCTTCCTGATAGATCAAAGAAGAGGGAAGGAGGATCAAATTTAGAGGACAGAGAGAGAGTACATGCATTGGTTGCTGTCACATCAAGCTCACCTAGCTTCATCATAGAATCTGGAGCTTCAAGACATATGGTTTCGACAAAGGAGGCATTCTCCTCTCTTGACATGTCGAAAGGTCCACCAATAGTGCTAGGAGATGACTCTCTCACTGACAGTTTGGGCAAAGGAAGGATTGATCTTGACCATGGTAAGTTCAGAAATGTATTGTATGTTTCAGGTCTTGCCTCTAACCTCTTGTCATTGTATCAGATGACCCACACAGTGTCTTAAAAGAAGGTCATATTCTCCCCTGATGATGTTGAGATCACAGAGATCTCGAGTGGTAAAGTCATTGCAAAAGGATTTGCTGATCACACTTTGAATGTATACATGTTTTCACATTTCCTACCCTACTCAAACCCCTATGCTCTTCTAATTCATGCTAATGAGGAAAGCAAGCTTTGGCATGAAATATTTGGCCATATTAACTATAAGTATGTTTCTGATCTAAGTGAAAAATAAATTGTCATAGGGTTACCAAAGATTAAGTTTTCCAAGGGAGTCTATCAAGGTTGTATCTTAGGAAAACACCCAGAGCATAAGTTTGAGAGAGCTAGTCATGAGAGAACCTCTGCACCTCTTGAGTCGATCCACAGTGATGTTGCTGGTCCATTTCCTCATATGTCAATGAGTCAGGTCAAATATGAATTGACCTTCATAGATGACTTTTCCAATTACTGTTGGGTTTACTTCCTAAAGCATAAGTTTGAATTTTTTGGCCTCTTCAAAGTCTTTAAGGCTTTGGTTGAAAACCAGTCTAGGAGGAAACTCAAGATCCTCAGATCTGACAATGGTGGTGAGTATGTCAAGTATGAGTTCATTCAATATTGTGAAGATGTAGGTATTTATATGCAGCATTCAATCCCTTACACACCACATCAAAATAGTGTTGATGAGAGAAAGAACAAATCAATGAAAGAGATGGTAACCTGTATGATGGAGGCTAAGACTTTGGCACCAAATTTTTGGGCCGAGGCTATAAAATATGCATCCTATATCCATAATAGGGTTCCTAATAAAAAACTTGATGGTAAGACTCCTTTTGAAGCATGGAGTGGGCACAAGCCAGATGGTATGACTACTTGTTCTGAAGTAGCAGACATCTTCACAAAAACATTTTGTGAGAAGACATTCATCAATATCAAATCACTGCTGGGGATTGCGGATCATGCTGTGAAACATGATTGATGACAATATTTTCAATTTTTTTTTTACTGTCCATGTTTAAGGGAGGATTTTCCCACTGGGTTTTTGCCTCTTTCCTTGGTTAAATGGACATACAGTATGTAAAGGGTGACTAAGCCTTATTGCTAGGCCCTATAGTTTTCTGATATTTACTCATAAACCAGGATTAAGGGGCGGTGTTGGAATAATCAACCCATAGTTAGCTACCTTAGACATTAATTAATCCATTTTTGTCTTATTTGCCTAGTTTCCAATATTCCACTCTATGCAAGTTGTCTTCCAAATGTCCTAGAAGTCAAAATTTCTAAAAATGAGTCATGGAGCACTTGGGAAACCTCCTGGATCCCATATTTAGCATATCTTCGCTAGCGCATATCTACGTTTTATGCTTTGTTTCCTGCTTTACTGAGATTTATGGAAAAAAAGGAAAGTAAGACTAGGTGCACTTGACTTGTTTTTTGCCCTCATCGTCCTCCATTATTTTCTCCTAATAAAAGCATGTATGAGTTTTCTTTCCATCACATATTATCTTTCCTACTTGACTTTGCTAATTCATGAGCTCCTAGGTAGATTTGGAAATTGCTTTATGCACTTATGGGGGATTTGATTAGATTTAGTAAGCCTTCTTTTGACTATTTTGAATGGAATCCTTATGCATTCAAATATCTCATGTAATTATATATTGCAGTAGCCTATGAATTCATAAGGTTGGATATTGTACACTTATTCAATACAGATTGGTGTTATGCTCCAATTTCAGTCTCCTTTGTGTGTAAATTTGCAGGTTTGATTAGCAATTTTGTGAGTGCAATTGTTCTATCACTTGGGTTCAATTTACAGATGGTATCAGAACCTTTGTAGATCGATTTATATCCTTCCATATTGCTATTGCAGGTTCGACATCTTGACTGGGAGCTATTCTGCTGACTGAAGGGACAATTTCTGAGCTATGGATCAATATCAGAAGATCATCTTGACTCCATTTAATTTCTTTGAATGGAAAGTAGAGATGGAGATACTGTTGAGAGTGAAATGTCTCTATAGGGTGACTATGGCAACTGAAGCAGATCCCAATGCAGCTGTAGAGAAAATCAAATGGCACAACAGGAGGGATGAGGCCTATGGTCTCTTATGTCTGAGCATATCTAGAGACCTCCTCTTCCATCTTGATGTATTGACATCACCTAATGAAGTATGGGAAAAGCTTGTAGATATTTTTGGTAATAAATATGAGATGAGAGGACATCAAATTGAGAATGAATTGATCTCTTTTAGTCCCAGCAGCTTTGAATCCCTGCAACTCTACTTTTCCAAGTTTAAAGCCCTTATTTTGTAGCTAAAACAATGTGGAATTGAAAAGGAGCAGGAGAAACTAGTTTTGGCCATACTCTTGAAGCTTGGCCCTGACTATTCAATGTTTTTTTTTACCTTCCATGCCACCAAGTTGACAGCTCGAGCCTGGAAGATGCCTAAGCTTGCAGAGTTCATGGAATCCCTCACACAAGAACAAGATAAACTGGTGATGATGGGCACCATCAAACTTTCCAAATACCAAGATCTGGTTGCTAGAGATTTGAGGGTGGATTCAAAAGGCAAGAATAAAGATACGAAGCCACCTGAGTAGAAGAGAGACAAGAACAAGTCTCAGGAGGAACCCCAAGGCTCCAAGAAGAACTTCCAGAAGAAGAAGAACAAAGGAGAAATGAGCAAGTGCGCATACTGCAGTAAGGGCTCTCATCCTAAAAGATCCTGCATGAAAAGCAAATTTTCATTCTAACCCAACTCCTGGAGAAGAATAACATCTCCCTTCCTCATAGCCCAAAGAAGAGGGAAGGAGGATCAAATTCAGAGGACAGAGAGAGTGTACATACATTGGTTGTTGGCACATCAAGCTCACCTAGCTTCATCATAGAATCTAGAGCTTCAAGACATATGGTTTCAACCAAGCAGGCATTCTCCTCTCTTGACATGTTGAAAGGTCCACCATTAGTGCTGGGAGATGACTCTCTCACTGATAGTTTGGGAAAAGGAAGGATTGATCTTGACCATGGTAAGTTCAGCAATGTATTGTATGTTCCAGGTCTTGCCTCTAACCTCTTGTCAGTGTATCAGATGACCCACACAGGGTATCCAAAGAAGGTCATATTATCCCCTGATGATGTTGAGATCACAGAGATCTCGAGTGGTAAATTCATTGCAAAAGGAGTTGTTGATCACACTTTGAAGGTATACATGATTTCACATTTCCTAGCCCACTCAAACCCCTATGCTCTTCTGATTCATGCCAATGATGCAAGAAATCTTTGGAAGGAAAGATTTGGCCATCTTAACTATAAGTATATTTCTGATCTAAGTGAAAAATAAATGGTCATAGGGTTACCAAAGATTAAGTTTTCCAAGGGAGTCTGTCAACGTTGTATCTTAGGAAAACACCCAGAGCATAAATTTGAGAGAGCTAGTCATGAGAGAACCTCTGCACCTCTTGATTTGATCCATAGTGATGTTTCTGGTCCATTTCCTCATATGTCAATGAGTCAGGCCAAATATGCATTGAACTTCATAGATGAATTTTCTAGGTACTGTTGGGTTTACTTCCTGAAGCATAAGTTTGATGTTTTTGGCCTCTTCAAAGTCTTTAAGGCTTTGGTTGAAAACCAGTCTAGGAGGAAACTCAAGATCCTCAGATCTGACAATGGTGGTGAGTATGTCAAATCTGAGTTCATTCAATATTGTGAAGATTCAGGTATTTAGATGCATCATTAAATCCCTTACACACCACAGCAAAATGGTGTTGCTGAGAGAAAGAACAGATCACTGAAAGAGATGGCAACCTGTATGATGGAGTCTAAGACTTTTCCACCAAAGTTTTTGGCCGAGGCTATAAACTATGCATCCTATATCCAGAATAGGGTGCCCCATAAATAGCTTGATGGTATGACTCCTTTCAAAGCATGGAGTGGGCACAAGCCAGATGTGACCCATTTTTGGATTTTTGGCTCAAGGGCTTGGGCTAGAATTCCAACAGAAAAGAGGAAGGATTTGCAACCCCAAAGCCAAGAGTGCCTATTTTTTGTATAATCTAAAGATTCAAAAGGGTAAAATCTAATTAACTTGAGCACAAAAAAATCCTTCATTGAAAGGAGTGTTTAGTTCCAAGAAGAGCCTTTAGCAGCAGTTGAAGTTGGAGAGTCTTCTTCACCACTAGAACCATTGAATGTAAGTGAAGAGACAAATGAGTTTGTTGATTCTGATATGTCTGATAATGATGATATAATTGCAGATCCTAACAGTCCTACAAGACCAAAATGGGCAGCAAGGACCATTCATGTAGCTAGGGAACTAGCTGGAAATCCTAGTGATCCTAGGAGGACTAGATCTCAGTTTGAGAGTGCCTTGTGTATGAAAGACCCTTTGTTTGTATAGAAATGCTATCTAATGGTTGAATTAGACCCATAAACATATGAATATGTGGCACATGATCCAATATGGAAAACAACCATGAAAGAAGAATTCATCTCACTCCATAAGAACAACACTTGGGAACTGGTTGATCTTCCCCCAGGGAGGAAGCTAGTTTAATGTAAGTGGGTTTTCAAAACTAAGTTTGCTGCTGATGGTTCAAATTTGAAATATAAGGCAATATTGGTAGCCAAGGGCTACTCACAGGTACATGGTATTGACTACAATGAGACGTTTGCACCAATGAAAAATATGGACTCCATCAGGCTAGCCTTAGCCATTGCAGCTTCGAAGCAGTGGGAGGTACACCACATGGATGTGAAGTGTGCTTTCCTAAATGGAGATCTTACTGAAGTGATTTAAATGCAGAAGCCTCGAGGGTTTTTTACTAATCCATATTTTGTGTGTAGGCTAAAGAAATCATTGTATGGGCTTAAGCAAGCCCCTAGGGCTTGGTATGCCAAGATTGATGGATTTCTACTGTCATTGAGTTTTGTTCGATGAAATTATGATCCTAATGTTTACTTGAAGCCGATTCATGGTTCTTTGATGATTATTGTCTTGTATGTGGATGACCTTCTAATTACAGGAAGTTCAAAGAAAGAAATTGCCCCCTTGAAGGATGCAATGAACCATGCATTTTCTATGACTGATTTGGGGTTATTGAGCCAATTTTTGGGTCTTGAAATTGCTCAGTCCCAACATGGAGTAAAGGTACATCAGTCAGAGTATGATTTGGATTTGCTGAACAAGTTCAACACGAAATATTGTAAGCCAAGAAACACTCCTTTCCTTTCAGGAGCTAAGCTTGAAGAAGCATGTTCTTCTCCTATGGTAAATAATACACTGTATAGACAACTGATTGGGTGTTTGCTATACTTTACACACACTCAAACTGATATTTATTATGCAGTAAGTGTGGCTTAAATATACACGGATCAGCCTCATGAGAACGATTGGAGAGCAGCCAAAAGGATCCTTAACTTTGTTTAGGTAACAATAACTCATGGGATCTTCTACAAAGATAAATCTGATCTTGATTTGATGGGTTTACTGACAGTGATTGGGCAGGTGACAACACAGATCAAAATTCAACATTAGGATATGTGTTCATGCTTCTTGAAGGACCAATCAGCTGGTCAAGCAAGAAACAGAGTGCCATTGCACTCTCATCTACAGAAGCAGAGTATAGAGGAGTTGTAAATGGAGCAACTCAATGTTTATGGTTGTAGGGGATACTTGGTGAGTGTGGCTTCGAATCAAAGTTTTCAACCATTATCTATTGTGAAAATACGAGCACCATTTGAATCTGCAATGATCAAGTTCAGATACAGAGAGCCAAACACATTGAGATCCATATGCACTACATCAGACAGCTTGTGCATGATGGCACCATTCACCTACTCTTTTGTGCATTTTCAGAACAAGTAGCAGACATATTCACCAAAGTTTTTTGTGAGAAGACATTCAACAATCTCAAATCACTACTGGGGATTTCTGATCATGCTATGAAGCATGATTGATGACAGTATTTTCAAATTTTGTTTTACTGTCCATGTTTAAGGGAGGATTTTCCCACTGGGTTTTCACCTCTTTCCTTGGTTAAATGGACATGCAGTATGTAAAGGGTGACTATGCCTTATTTATAGGCCCTATATTTTTATGATATTTACTCATAAGTTAGGCTTAAGGGTGGGTGTTAGAATAATCAATCCATAGTTATCTACCTTAGACATTAATTAATCCATTTTTGTCTTATTTGCCTAGTTTCCAATATTCCACTCTATGCAAGTTGTCTTCCACATGTCCTAGAAGCCAAACTTGCTAAAACTGAGTCATGGAGCACTTGGGAAACCTCCTGGAATCCATATTTAACATATCTTCTTTATTCCATATCTTCCCTAGCGCATGTCTTTTTTTTTCTGCTTTGTTGCCTGCATTACTGATATTTATGGCAAAGGGAAAGTAAGACTAGGTGCAGTTGACTTGTTTTTTTTACATCATCATCCTCCATTATTTTCTCCTAATAAAAGCATGTATGAGTTGTATTTCCATCACCTATTATCTTTCCTACTTGACTTTGCCAATTTGTGAGCTCCTAGGTAGATTTGGAAATTGCTTTATGCACCTATGGGGGATTTGACTAGATTTAGTAAGCCTGCTTTTGACTGTTTTGAATGGCATCCTTATGCATTAGAATATCTCATGTAATTATATATTGCAGCAGCCTATTACTTCATAAGGTTGGCTATTGTACACTTATTCAATACAAATTAGTGTTATGCTCCAATTTCAGTCTCCTTTGTGTGTAAATTTGCAGGTTTGATTAGCAATTTTGTGAGTGCAATTGTTCTATCACTTGGGTTCAATTTCCACAACTATTTCCTCTTGACTAGTTGTGGGCTCTATAATAACACGTCATGGTTACTACACATAGATAATCTCTTGGACGCGAGAGGAACAGGATCGTCACCTTGCTTGGATCCTTACATTCCAAAGAACCCGAATTTATAGATCGTTGACCCTCCTGACTTTGAAAATGATCCTTAAATATACTCGTGCTTCCAGTGTTAATCACAATAATTTGCTTCCCTTTTCCCCACTTCATCAGATCTCTCATATTGTGTGATTTATTCGCCACCTTTTGCTTCACTGAGTACCAGTTAATACAGATATCTGCCATATTTCCCATTCTTACAATATCTAACATAATCTCTATACCCATATACTTATAGGTTTGTCCTCTCTTCCTCCCTTCCCACATATCTGCCTACAATGAGTTTCTTCCTGAGGATATAAATCAATGTCGATTACTGAGCTCCCTTGATGTCGATTCTTCCTTGTTTTGGTCTCACGCAGCCAGGAGTGGGAGTTGTTTCCACTGTCATTCACATTTTCCACAGAGAGGAATCTGGTGTGTTTCCATTCGTATTTGGGATCTGGTGTAAATATTCTCTCACGCACTGGGTTCTGCATTCTTGTTACTCACATACAAAGCTAGGAGCTATGTTCTTTCACCCACGATTTTCCCTTGTGAATAAGCCACTCACGTTCTGTGTGTGCATGTTTTCCATACGGATTTTTTGGATTGTGTGGGTGTATGTTTTCCTTACAGACTGGTATGGCCATGTAATTTTTCTGTCACTTCAATGTTGAGATTGGGGCTGTTGTTCTTCCCTTGATTTGTGGTTTTTGTTGTTCTTATTAAGATTCGTGGGTTTGTTGTGGTCTCCCTTACTTTTTGTTGCTGTGGTCTTCTTTACATTTTGGGGGTTGTTGTAGATTGTTTTGGGAGTCATTTTGGCCACAATAGGGCCAATAACGACTCAAGAGTTGTTTTCCTTTAACCCAAGCTGTGAATCACTTGTGTGACTACGTGTATGCAGTGGTTAGTCTTCGAACTGTGTTGGAGTAGGGATGAGGGCTTGGTTTGCTTGATAAACCTAGTGTGTTTGGAAAACCACATAGACAGAGCTAGAGGGTTGGCTTTCTTCTCCACAACCCCTAAATAGAACTGGAAGGGAAGTCAGGGCCTGAGGGACTGTGTAGGAGAGAAGGGACTAATTTCTTGTGTTGGGTGTGTGTGGGTGTCTTAGAAGTTAGGCTAGTTCTGGTGTAGGTGTTCCTAGCTCTGTAATGGGAACACCAGCTTAGCATTTATCCTTTCCCAGCTCCTTGATGGCCTGATAAACCTGACCATTTTGGCTTGGTTGTCTTGTTGATGGCCTGATAAATCCAACTGTGTTGGCTTGGCTGTGTTTTGTGTATCCTTGGCTATGTGTAAGCTTGCTTGTTCCTTATTCCTTGGGGAATCATGCCCGGCTCAGGGGTGGCAGCATTGCTGAGAGATTTAGGAGCATGCTATCCTATGTTTGGGTGGAACGTTGCAGCAACGTAGTTGGTTGCAGGACGAGTTCTTTATGAGATAAGTAACCTTGTCTACTTTACTTCTGCAATCATACTTACTGTTAATGAATACGATGAACATGTTGAATGCTTCTATGAATGTATGTTTGCTTCCGCTGTATGATAAATAATCATGTATGCATGTTCTAGTTCAATCATTTTGTCTCAGCATTTTATGTACATACATGTGTATGGGGCGGTTGCTCAGATGGTTAATGCCATGGTAGCATCCTCTTCGTCGGTCGGAGGGTCGGGGACGTTACAGTGTGGTAGTAGAGCTCATGTTACAGCATGGGATTGAATGGGCCGTGATAGATCAGAGCAGATGTAGGTTTCCATTTTCCTAGCAGCATCAGGAATTGTGGCAGGAAACTCATAAAATTTTTATAAGTGTTGGAACCATTGGCCCGTCGAAAGACTTAGTGACAAGTTATTCCGATGAAGTGGAGCACTTAGTGGGAAGGACACCCGACGATCGATGTGGTGGAAGACAGAGGAGAGGGAAATTTAGAAAATTTTCTAAGTATTTTGGTCGTCGGCACATCGAAACACCTAGACAAATGGATCACCGATACTTAGCCGATTGAGCACCGCCGTTGCGGATGGCTAGACCACTATGCTCCCGACAAGTAGGGCCTCCGACCACCAACACAGTAAAGAAAGTTCAAAATTTTTCTAAGTAACGAAAATATCATCCATAGAAAGCAGAAAGAGGTTCGTGCACCCGACATTTCGGAAGCCTAGAGCACTAGCTTTCCGATGAGAAGAGACTGTCGATACCGATCAGGTTATGCCTCAGCAGATTGGACCATTGATTGGAAGAAGATCGAAGATTATGGGCCACCGTTGCAGCTACTGATGGAACTATTTCTCCGACGAAAAGAAGAGAATTGAGCCGATTAAGTGGCAAAAGGGAACACTAAAGGGAAAATTTCAAAAATTTCTCTAAGTCCTGGAATTGTCAGCCATCGACGATGGTTAGTTAAACACATTGCTGACACCTAGTTAATTCAGTTGTCGATGAGCTACGTCGGATGAAGTTAGTGGATTGAACATCCGCCATTTTGGCTATCTAATGGACTATCCTTCCTAAGGTTAGAGGCTTCAACCGTCGATAGTAGATAGATCTTCCGATAGTCAATGATATTATGGTCCGTGGAACCCGCAGTGAGATCACTACCCACCGTTGCGGCTGTTTAGTGGACTATCCTCCTGATGAACAGTTCACTTGACCACTGATAAATCAGAAGAGGCTAATTGTTTTGACCGCTGAGATGTTGGAATTCAGTTGGGAAGAGGTCCGATTGGGAAAAAAGAATTTTGAGTTTTTCAGTGGGATTTCTTAGCAGATTTCGAATATTTTTTCAGTGGTTTTTCAACGGATTTTTAGGATTGAAAAGGAGAAAGTGGCAACGATCTTATACACCAGATTGCGTGAAAATCATGGATTTACAAAAAAAAAAAAAAAACGAGGGCACTGCCCTCGACCCGCCCTGCAGTGGTAAAGCCACAAGGAAGCAAGCCCTCTTGACCCCCACCGTTTCCCTGAGACAGACATTCTTTGATGATGAAAATATTGTGTTTGTGAAAATTTGTTATTTTATGATTTTTCCAAGAGAAGGTAAGTAAATCTGGTTTAAATCAATGTTATGCATCTAACAGTTGTGTTACTAACACATTTACATAATCATAGTCACCTTCAAGGGAAGTATTCTAGGTAGTGTAGTTTGGTAAGTAAGTGGTGGTTAGTTATGAGAACCCAGGACAAATATGATGCTCGGGATTCCTATGAGCGTGCGCAAGATGCCATGGGAGAAAATCTCCGTAATGAAAATGATGACATAGAGTCTAATGGAAGGAGATTCCAAAATACATCGTCAGATGTTGCAGCTACCATGAGAAGCTTGATTAAAGCCCAGGAAGAGCAACACTAGCTGAATGTTGTAATGTTGCAGAGTTTGACAGACTTACAGAGAAAAATAGACTCTGGACAAGGTATAGCAAGACCAGAAGGTAGTAAGAGTAGTACTAGGAGAAGGAGAAGGACCTCTAGTGGATCATCTGACTCCAAAGAATCCAGCAGAGATTCAAGTTCTTCTTCTCATAAAATAAAAATAAACAGACACAATAGGGATCGCTCTCTGGATGAATTTAAGAAGGCTAAACCTCCTACATTTGATGGCGAGGTAAATACTGGACAAGAGGCTGAAGCTTGGCTTCTTAGGATAAAGAAGTACTTTCAAGTGCATGATTGTTCAGGAAACATGAAGGCAAGAGTTGCCATATTCAATTTGAATGGAAGGGAATCCATTTAGTGGGAACACTTCAAGCAAGTAAAGAGGATCAGTGAAAGGAGACTTAAGTGGAAACAGTTCAAGAAGTATTTCTAGCAGAAATACCTCTCTGACAAGTATTATGATGACAATATTAAGGAGTTCCATGAGCTGATATTGGGACAACAGACCATGGAAGAGTATGCAAATAAGGTTTTGCAGCTATCGAGGTATGTCTGGTACATTAGAGATGAAAAAGTGAAGGTCCATCATTTTCTAAGTGGATTACCTCAGTCTTACAAAGATAGACTCTGAGTTTTACGAACCTAGAACTCTTCAAGAAGCAATCAGGAAGGATAAGTATTGCTATGAGTAAAGAAAAGGTAAACTGGTTTACCATAAGGCATGGAAGGACAAGAAGAATGAGAAGTTTAACCAAAGAAAGAAAGGTTTCAAACCTTCTAACTTTAGGAATTAGCAGAAGCAGCCATCCCAAGCTGCGAGTAAGCCAGTTGGAGTGACAGGAGAAAAGCCTAAGGATCCACAACAGAATAGAGGACCACTTCAATGTTGGAGATGTGGAGGACCCCACATGCGTAGAAATTGTCCACTCAAGAACGAGAGTGCAAGACCGGCTTATAACATTCAAGAAGTAGAAATAGTGGGTCAAGTTGCAAGGGCAGTCCCTAGGATTTATGCGGCACTGGAGGACTATCAGGCAGATCACCAGTCAGATGTGGTTGAAGTAGCAAGTAATATTGTCGAGCAATATGTTTCTATTTTGGTTGAACCTGGTTCTACTCATAGTTACATTACTCCTAGAGCAGTGGATATTTGTGCTTTTAAGAATGTAAAGCATAGGAAATCTTGGCTAGTCCAGCTAGCCACTAGGACTAAGAGAAAGGTTAGTGAAGTGGTAGGGAAATGTCCATTGGTCATGAATGGTTTGGTCACTTGTGTAGATCTGAATGTTCTACCACTTGGTTCCTATGATGTTCTCATTGGAATGGATTGGTTAGAAGCTCACAGGGTAAAGCTTGACTGTTACAACAATACTTTCAAATGCATGGATGAAGAAGGGAACCTAGTAGTTGTGAAAGGTATTCCAAAGGTGATTTCAGTACGGCAGGTTTCAACAATGCAGTTAAAAAAGTTCTATAGGAAAGGTTTCCAGCTGTATGCAACTCAGATTTTGGAGGCAACAAATGATGAAACTCCGAGGTTGGAGGACTATCAAGTGTTACAGGAATTCAGGGATGTGTTTCCTGATGAGATTTCAGGGCTTCCTCCAAAAAGGGGCATTGATTTCACAATTGAACTTGTGCCAAGAGCAGCACCAGTGTCCAAGGCACCCTACAGGATGAGTACACTGGAGATGCTAGAATTGAAGATGCAATTGCAAGAGTTGTTGGAAAAGAAGTATATTCGACCGAGTGTGTCTCCTTGGGGAGCACCAATTCTGTTTGTAAAGAAGAAAGATGGTACACTCAGGTTGTGTATTGATTACAGACAATTGAACAAGGTTACTGTGAAGAATAAATATTCTTTGCCTATGATTGATGACCTCTTTGATCAAATGAGGGGAGCAAGGGTATTTTCCAAGATTGACTTGAGGTCTGGTTACCATCAGGTGAGAATCAAGGATGAAGACATTCATAAGACAACCTTCAGAACAAGGTATGGACATTATGAGTTTGTAGTGGTGCCATTTGGTCTCACGAATGCACTAACTACATTTATGTGCCTCATGAATAGTGTCTTCAGTAGGTATTTGGACAAGTTTGTTCTTGTTTTCCTTTATGACATTCTTGTTTATTCTAAGAATGAGGAAGATCATGAAGAGTATTTGAGATTGAAATTGCAATTGCTTAGGGAGTATCAGCTGTATGCAAAACTAAGAAAGTGTGACTTCTATAGAGATAGAATTCAGTATTTTGGTCACATTATCTTAGAGGAGGGTATATCTATGGACCCTAAAAATATTGAAGCCATTATGAATTGACCTACTCCAAGAAATGTGACAGATGTAAGATCTTTTATGGGACTTGTAGGATACTATCATA
>LPNX010523541.1:210999-221558 GCA_001517045.1 Pseudotsuga menziesii | reverse complement strand
TGATTCATCCCTCTTATAACCTCCAAATAGTGTCAAATAACAATAATTCAAGTTCTAGAGCAATTTTGCGCAAGTCTGAGGGATAAAACAACAGTAAGGGCATTTTTTTTCGCCACTTGTTTGTGAAAGGTGTAGTGAACACTGAACAACTCCATTTTTTCATTTATGGGCATATTCCTGAGCAGTTTTTGGGTCATAGCAGTGGTAAATATTAGGTCTAGGTTGATCCTAAGTCAAATATGGGCGGTTATTTGGGTAAAAAACAACATTTCTAAATTTTGGGAAACCTGTAAATTGTTCTTGATCCCTAACAACTGTAAATTAACATTCATGGGTTACTTTTGAGTATTTCCATGCAGCATAGCAACCTCATGTCTCTACAATATTGAGTTATGTGAAAAAAAACAACAAAATTGGTTTTAAACTACCTTAAATGTGAGTTTGGGAAAATATGGGTGCATTTTTTGTATCATGTTCATGTTGAAGAGTACCCAGAGAAAACATACTCATATATGCATTTATAAATGGTAATGACATTTAAATATTAATATTTTAAGACAATTCCATAGAAAAAACTTTTAAGACAATGTTTGTTTGAAATGTTTACTAGAAAAACATATTTGGGATAGAATAGTATTCTATTGACCCACAATAACTATGCATTTGTTTGCTTTTACATTTTTAGAATACATATTTGTTTTACCTAGGAATAGAAATTTTTTCAAAATAAAATATTTATATTGAGTCATGACATTGGCAAATGACTGTGAGTTCCAATAAAGGTAAAAAATTTATCTTGAATTCCAAAATAGTGAAAAATATGGTCACTAGAAAAGACTCTAATGTCAAAGTATTTTAGCATCGAAGATATGGCCATCTTTGTTTTTTTCATAATGCCCTTTTAAGTAGGTTTCAGATGGTTCATGGCCTACCCGATATGGAGAAGAAAGAAGGAATATGTATGACATGATCAGGTCGAAAGTAGCACAAAAATATACCAACATGGAAGCATACAAATTATAGGATTTTATACATGTTGAAGTCGATGATCCAATACAAACACCATCATTATCAGATGCACATTATTTCATAATTCTTGCTGATGATTTTTTGGACAAATCACAAGTCCTCTTTCTTAAAAAAGAGATATATTTGATTTAGGCACACTAGCCTACGTTGACAGGTTTACTAGGGATGTTGATCATGTCAAAAAACAATAAATTAAAGGTGAAAATGGGAAAAAAAAGAGTAAAAAAAAAATCTCTAATGACCTAAGACAAGAATTGTGTCCTAATTTAGAATGGAGGAGTCCCAAGTGTGATCAGATATTGTTACATATTTCTAGAGGGATTGGAGGAGTCAAATTTAAATACATGATTAAATAATAATACATGATTAATTAAGGAAAATTGAGGGTGATCTAATGAAAAACTAGCAATTAATCAGAGTGAGGAATCAAGAGTAAGGATAAGTACCCCCAAAATCATCTAATTAGATCAATCCTTCAAGGTAAGATGGTGAGAAGGTATTTATCACATGCCTTCAATATTGTAGGACTCCTTCATATTTTTATAGAGTGGGTAACACATAAATTCTTCAGAGTACAAATTTTCCACAGATCTCTCAATTTTTTTCTAGTGCTTCTAGGGATTTAAGTGGCCCGTGACAATTTCACCATCACCGTTTTTGCGTCTTATTTATTGAATCCACTCTCATCCCTTGGACCATCACTCTTCATATTTCTACTTGTACATATTATTGCCCAAGACTGACTCTCCATTTATAGAACTAGGGTTTTATTTAAGTTCTTCTTTTTATCTTTTATAGGAGCTACTTTTATGCTCCCACTTTGTATCGTTCTCATGGTACTACACACTCCATTGACCTAATTTTGTGTTCATTTTTCATAAATTAATAAAATTATCTTATCTTACCTATCCCTTTTGTAGAATAATTATAAAATATTACACAATGTTTAAGTGAATGTTTTGTTAGGACTTAAGAGAGGTTCCAATCTACTCACATATGGATTTTTTAATCTACACTCAATAGAAAGGATCATTGTCTAGTACATGTTCATTTGAGTTAGGTGACAACTAGAAGGTCCTTTCTAGAAAATAGAGAACCAAATCCCCAAAGGGAACAAAAGGATACAACCTCAATTAAGTATTATTACCTTCAATTGAAAAATTAGGTGACCCAACAATTTCTAATGTTAATAATACCATCAGAGTTTTCTTTCCCATAAGCACATGTTGCAAAAGGAATCCTAATATATGCAACCTAAAATATTAATGATGTTTTATGTTTTAACCATGTTTTCTATCTGGTTAAGCATGGAATCAAATCCATTTGATGTTGTGATGCATACAAGTTATTATCACTTGTTTTCAACTAAATATAATCAGATTCGATCCAATATAACTTTAGTTTTGTTTTGCATCTTTGAATGCTTATGTATGTTTAGATTAGATTCACATATAAATGATCTATAACCTTACAATGAAACCATTATTCAGATGTAATTGTTATATGTGGCAATCTCTTTTTCTGTATCACCGAAGTAGTTCTCTGTAATATGTATAAAGCTTCATGCATACTTTATTCACCTCGATAATTCTTGTTTGATACTTATTGAAGCAATCTTACTGTAGAATTTGATGGTTTAACTGGATGCAAGCTTTCAACCATAGATATTGGGGCAATAGTTATATGAATTGCGTACAATCCAATAGGTGTACATATCATGGTTGTAGTGCTCAAGGTTAGTACTTGTTCAGTTTAAAATATTGGTGTTGCTTCTAATAATTTTTCAAAACTCTTTAGCAATATTTCCTTTTGTGAAACAACCCAAATGATTTAGTGTGCAAGTTATACATCCGCGGAAGTATGTTTGTGAAACACTTATAAAAGTTTGATATTATTGATTTTAGGTCATTTAAGGAGAAATATTTTGGGTGATGCTTGGTTACTAGAATTTATATTTTTGAATTTGAAATCTCAAGAAATATTACTGTAACAGTTTGTTCCAGATACAAGAGTGCAATTCATCTGATTAAAAATTGTAATTATACCTTCTCTTCCGAAAAAAAAACTTGATTGTTTATATGCCTTTTATTCCCAAAAAATAATACTTGTTTGTTTTTTAAGTAAAGAATGGTTTTTTAAACAATAAGGGCCACATAATCAACAAACTAACTTTAAAATTTATTATACTTGCACAATTCCTATTGTATTATCTTTGTATCAAGACTCTTAGATATAAAATATGTTTGGCACCGATATACCATACCTTGGGAAAAATAACATAGCTTTTGGCATTAGTCCAAAAGTGTTTTCACCTAGCTACAAAAGTGTTAGGTCTCCTATCACTTGTGTTTCTTGGTGGAAATATGTATGGATTAGATTGAGTGGGTGCTTAACCTTGGACATAATGCTAACATAGTGCACTTAGAACGATACCATGATGTTTACCTAGTGATCATGTTTTATTGGTTTATTATGGATTCTTTTTGGATTTTTTTCTGCCCATTTTCCCCTTTATTTTATTGTTTTTTGGCAGTCTTGTTTGGTTTATTTAGTAAAAGAAACTCTTTGTAAAAATTACTTGACGCATGCAAATTCAATCAGTGAACAGTTACTATAATTGCAAGTTCATAACTTTGTCTTTGACCATCTGTTGGTTTGGTAGGGTTTCTGATTTCCCCATCCCCTCTTCTCTCATGCAATGCACTTATCTGCAATTTGGCCTCCATCATCTTATACACTATCATAAATCATCTCCAATCACTTTCGAGCTATTGCTATTTCTTCTATCGTGACTCGGTGCTATTACAGTTTTCCCTTGCAATCTATCCTCGAGTTGTTATGACCATACCAGAACTATAGCCTCATGAAAACCTAAGTGGACACAATTAAAATAGAGGGGTAACACCCTCAACGAAATCACCATAAAAGAGAAAGATGGTAAGAATGCAGTTGATTTGAAGTAGTGATCATCCTTTTCCTTTTTTCTAAATTCATAATGATAGTTTTTCAAATTGTACAATAGGGATTGTAGTTTTCTTTTTATTAGTCATTAGTTCTATTGTCCACTTATTATGAATTTACAGTGTTGCTAAACATATTTGAAGTTTCCTGGTTGGTTGATTTCTATAGAATGCTATTATTCTTGCTTTCCAAAATTTTTTGCATCCACACAATTATATCGGGTCATTACTTTTACTGCATCGAATGCTTCTGACTACTGAGGGTTCAGACAAGCTAGAATTTGATCAATCAAGGACCCTAACAAAGACTTGAAATGGACTCAGCCTTTCATGCCCCACGTTGCATATATGGTTTGACTTGTTGTCAAAGACTATTCCAAAGATGGATATTATTAGCAATGCAAGGATAACGGTTCTTGGGTAGACTATATATGGGCCTACTATCAATGTTTTCTTATTCGTACTAAATTCTTTCTTGAAAGGTATGAAATATTGTATTTGTTGGCATTTTTCATTGAGGTTTTGGAGATGAATTTCCAAGCATGATTTTGTGACTTTGGTAGAAAATTATTGATTGTGTATGGTTTTATAAACCTGAATATTTTACTTAATATATATGTACTATAGGTTACAAAATAACAATGATAAATGTTATAGGAATAATGTCCATCGATTTACTACAATGCCTCGTTTCCTAGTTCAATCTCTATTATTTAGGAAATTGAGTAACTGACATACACAAAACCTTTCTCCTTAATAGAAGGTTTTAAGCATATTTCTCCATGTCATGGTAATTATTGCTAGTAGAAAGAGCAAACTAGAAGAATCTGAAAACAAGATATATTGAATCTGTCAGTATGGTGACCTATGGCTTGGAATGACAACTCCTCAGAGGCCTCAAATATGTAGCTCAAAATATAGATATTATGGATATGTTACCTAGGGAAAAAATAGGACTTCTGGTATATTTTCATTTCAATACTAACCTGCATGGGTGATTCAAAGAGATGCAAATGGATAAGACAAAGCACATTGGCACAAGTGTGACATCTCTAAAGTTTCCAAGACAAGCTTGGTGTGCATTTTCCTTTCCGTGCATAGTTAGAAAATATGGCAATATCTGGGTCTGGTTACAAAAATTTCCTTAATCTTCATATGGGACCAAATTTACTATACAATGTCGATTGTATTCATATTTATTATCTATATTCCACAACCATAAATATGTTGTACAACTAAAATTAGAATAAAAGAATAAAAGAATAAAACTAAAATCCTCACCATAGATGGGCATGGCTTGGGTCTGTTGAAGTTGTAGTAATCATAATACCCTTTGGCTTTTAAAAGTTGTTGTATGATGTTACTTCTAGTTCTTTAGGTTTGGTTCTAGGAAAAATTTGGTGATAACTTTGGCGGGATATACATCAACCTATAGAATTGATTTTACCTTAACTTTGGCGGGATATACATCAACCTATAGAATGGATTTTACCTCCAATCAATCTTTCTTGTTAGAGATTCTCTTCTCTATACTTTTCTCATGATCATTTGGCTTAAGATTATACTTTCCCTTTGTTGTTCCCATAGTAAAATGTGGACAACACCTCCAAGGTTTTTTTAGAAGGAAGCTCAATTTATCCAAGACTTGGATAGCTTCATTCACACCCTTCCCTTTTGATAAATCATATCCCATCATGACACCAAGATAAACTATGTGAATCTTCTTTATGGATTTCAAGAAGTGGAATAAATCAATATCAACCAGATGTCTAACATATTCTTGTATGAAACGTATTGTGGTAAGGATCTTGGGGATATTGTAGGGGGATTCCAACTCAGCCCCATACATCCTTATTACTTTGGAAACCTCCCCTAAGTACTAGTATCATTTCCGATGAACATCACCTAGGTGTAAGCATGGATTGATACTATCGAGCGTCCTATGAGATTCTCTACCTATGATGAATGAGAAGCTTGTGAATATTAACTCATTTATGTATTTGAATAGGGAAGAATCTATCTCACCTTTTACAACCCAATGTAGTTATTCAGGACACCTAGTTAGATTACAATCATTGAATTGTTGTATCCATAGGTGGGATAGGGTGCGGTTTTGCTAGTATATGAACATGTAGACTAGGTAGGATGGGTAGCATAATACTCTATTAGTTTGGAAATTACATTATATTATATCAATGGCTATAGTCTCTTAATATCTGATGTGGGGCTTAATAGATCATTGAATATGTCAATATGGCTATAATTCTTTTATCCACCATAGTTTCATCATCCCTCCCTACGGTCAAGGTAAACATAGAGATGGATTCATGGGCCAATTAAGAAAATTCATGATATTAAATGGGAGAGGAGGAATATCAGTAGTTACTTGGTTGTATGGAATATTATTAAATATATCATCATTTTTCTCATTAGGAATGATCATATATCTCTTTATATATACTTTGGATGTTAAAACAATGTTGTTTACGGAGACTCCCAACATGGTGGAAATAGTCCAAGAATGAATCACAAATATTTATGTTTGGATGTCTAGAACCATGAAGGATGAGGTGAAATAGGATTTTATTTCTTATTCCACAATTAAACAAATTTAGGGAACAAGTAGGCCTTCAATACTATGTGTCACAAAAAATTAGAGTTCTAGTGGCGAGTCCCCTTGATTCCTTGTACATAATGGTCGTATGATACTGCAATTAGATATGAAGGGTGGAGTTAAAATTTGAGGTGGCTATTGCTAAAAAGTCATCCATAAATGAGGCATCTAAAATGAGGCATACCATATCCAATACTGGTTCCTCGGTTTCTTTAGTGAATCCAAATATTTTTTTCTAAGTTTACATAACGCCGTCGGATATACGACATCTATATAGTGAAGTTTGTCATCAGATATCAATTAAATATGACAGAGTGGTTATATTACCGACGACAAATTGGAGGAAACCTCATCATATATGTGATAGGTAGGAAGTGAAATCTATGGTAGGAATTCCATCTAATCCGACAACGTGGTTATACTATCGACGCCATAGTGGAGGAATCATCGTCGACAATCCATCGGATATCCGACATCACTAAAGTGAAATTTGTTGTCGGATTTCTATTAAATATGACAAGGTGGTTATACTACACACAAAAAATTGGAGGAATAGCCATCGGATAGCTGACATTCATGAAGTGAAGACATTGTTTGGTATCCAACATCCACAAAGGATACCCTGTTGGAGATCCAACGTCAATGTACTGAAATTTGTGGTTGGTTATCTGACATCCACAAAGAAAACTTAGTAGAGTTTTTTTACATCTAAGAGGTGAAATTATTTATCGGACATGCGACTATTTTATGTTAGATTTCCGATGAGGTTTTATCATTGTCGAAAAATGGCCAAAATTCAACCAACGTTTAAAAAAAGAGAGGATTTTCAAATTTCCAACGCCAATATGTCAAAAATCAGATATCTAAGGTGTCATATTTTGTGTTAAAAAATGATAGTGTCATGGAAGGAACTGAGGTTCTCTTTATGTCCACTACACTCCCTTCCCATTCAGAATATGTATATCACTGTAGACTCACTTCACCACCTAATACATATCTCAGACCATATCCAGTTGTACCACATAGGTACCTCAACACATGCTTTTCCACAACCCATTGTACATGCCCCAGTTCAACCGTAAACTGGGTTAGGGTGCTTACTACAGAGGAAATATATTTCCCAGTGTTAACTAGGTACATCAATGATCTAATTAGCTACCTAAAAATAGTGGGATCAACTGAATCTAAATATGAAGTGAAATCAATCAGCATCTTCATATTTTCCTCCATAGGTGTAGCCATGGGCTTGCAGTCTATCATACTAAATATTCACAAGATATTAACTATGTACTTCCCTTGACCGAGGAATATCTCAAATCGTATCTACCACACCTCTAATCCTAAAAGGTAATGCATCAGGACAAGATCCTTCATCTCGATTTCTTAATCCAACTTCTTCATGATGAGGTAGGGACTCCTAGCTGGGGCACCTCCTTCATCATCAACAAACTATACTACAACTACTCTCTTTGTGCTAGAGCACCTTGCTCCATCTGCATTTGAGTATCATGTTCCCTCTGCTTATGGAAACTCTACTCCCTTTGCATATAAGTATCCTGCACTCTTTGCATCTAGATGCTTTTCTCTCTATATATATTAGTATCCTATATTCTCTACATTTTAGTATCATGCACTCTCTACATATGGACACCCCGATTTCCCTGCATCTGAGTATCCAGCACTGAAAAAACTTGCTTCCTTCTACACTGAGATGAACCTCCTGCTACGTCAACAACATTGAATATCATCCATGACTCTCTTTGAGCCTACAAAGCATAATGAATCCATGATGGCCTCTTCCTAGTCACTGCAACATATCTAGGTATATCCACTGTCTCTGTCTACTGAATCCTCGTAATATTTTGAAAGATGAATAAGTGTACTAGAGGGAACCATACCCTCATCCTTTAGATCCTCCTTCTCCTCACTATCAATCTCCATGTCAGACTCTGTGTACTTCCTAGAGGATAACCCTCATCAAAAGTAACATCCCCACTAACCTCAATTTGACATTGTTCCTAGAATCTAGATCGTGTCGTATTTTAAAGTCTTGTATCCCACACAAGTACCCTTCTTCTCAGAAGGTTCTAAATTTTTCCTCTTCTTCTTCGACACATGGATGTATACTGGACAACCAAATATCCTCAAGTGGCTGACCTTTGGCTTCACTCCTGTGAATACCTTTTCATGAGTCTTGTCACCCAATATCTAATGAGGACTCTTGTTCTAATCTTAAACTATTGTATTGGATGAATCTACCCATAAGAACATGGTTAAATTTTGATCATGGATTGTCAACTTGAAAGCCTCCACTATGGACCTATCAATACATGACAGACATCTCCACAACAGTTAACCAGTATCATTTAAATAATTGTGCTAACAAAATATCAACTTAACTTAAGTAAATAAAACGCATTACCCAAGGCATTGAATACTTATGTTGTTGTTGACTCCCTATTGATCCCTACCTCCTTATAGAAAATTTTGAAGTCCTTAGAGGTATACTCTTCTCCAAAACCTTGATCTTATTCTTTGTAAAGTTCTTTTCCTAATCCTTGAACTCCAAAAACCCGATATAAGTACACTAGATCGAAGATCTCCCCAGATATACCATCACTACTTGAAAAGAGATCTTGGAATTCTTGTCAAATGTATAACCCCTAAAAATATCCTCAAGCTCTACTTGGATCTATGGAATACCTCTTTATGAAGTGTTCCTTGATGTGATTGTTGGTCTGCAAATGTCAATCTTCATATGTGTCTTCTCTCTCAAGACTTATTGCCACTTTAGCATCAAGTTTTGTCTTCTTTTGTTGTCAACTATCATCAACATCAGTTTTTGATGCATGCTACTTTCTCTTGATTTTGTTTTGAGTACACAGATAAGCATAGTGACCAAATGTACGGAAATTGTAGCGCATGATCCTTGAAAGATCCTTCTTTTTTTGTTCTTCAACTGGAGCTGATTTTCCACCTGTATTTTTCTTCCCAATATTTATTCTTCCTTTTCCTTTCCTTGCATGAGTTGCAAGAGCTAGATTTTCTTGCATGAGAGACAAGTAAGCCATAAAAATTAGTCATTAAATGTGTCTTGATTCCTTATTCCATGAATTGTTTTTCCATGTGGCATTTCATTTACAAGCTTATTATCATCTCTTATCTATAGTTGAGTGTTTCATTATTCATTCAATTATTCTATTGCAGGTTTTGAGTTTCCTAAGGATGTTTAACTTGCACATAGATTGATTCATTCACGACATGGATGCAAAATGTTCTCTAGGGATTTAGACATTGTTATTCTTCTTAATTTTTTCCTTATGTATGTTGTAACATTGTTTTTATGCTTCAAGATAGAAGAATCAGAGCTTTACTCTTCATTGTAGTTTGATTTTGTGTTTGGGACAAGTGTAATTTTCATTTCGATCTTTGGCCATTTTATCTAATACTAAAACTAGTTTGAAGTGGTATCCATTTGCACAATATTCTCTTGATCTTTAGACATCTCTCTTATTGTTAGAATTTTTCTGATGTATGTTGTTGCATGGTTTGGATGCTTCAATATAGTGGAATGAATGCTTCACTCTTAATTGTATTTTTATTTCGTATTAAAGCATTGTTATTGATTTCAATGGATAAAATATGAAAATTTCTCTAAGTCCTCCTAAAGATTACAGTTTTGGAGTAAATAGAAAAAGAATATTGCAGATGCACTAACAATAAAGAAAGTAGGTCACATGTACAATAGAAAACAATATCAAATGTCTATCCATTACATTATACTGGTTTCATTCTTCCATAGATATTGTGAGATTTAATAGCCCATAAATGCCTCTTATTACTAAATTTATGCACATGAATTCCCATAGTACAGGTCATTGCCAATGTGTGTTTAAGGATAGGTCTGAAGTATGCCTAGATTCCTCATTTACTACTGATAAATTCAAAAAATAAGA
>LPNX010523541.1:181125-210854 GCA_001517045.1 Pseudotsuga menziesii | reverse complement strand
TGTAGAAACTTTCAAGATTTAAATTGAAGTGGCAATGAGTTTTTCAACTTGCAAGGTAAATTTTTTAAAATCTATAGGTGTTCATGGAATTGGTGACATGATTGCACTGAAACTTATCATCGATTTTGGTATGTGATGTTTTCACTTCTGTGCTTGTACTATTGTATGGGAGTCTGGATGCTATGATTGATATGTTGATGTTAATAAGCTAAAATGTTTTCCACCTTGTATTCTATTTTAATTTAGTGGTTAGCCATGACGTTCTCTATATTTCGTTGTTTATTGTCACTAGTTTTGTGGAGATTCCCTGTAGGTATACTATGTTGACATTTTCACATATGCACACCAAAGTGTAGAGTAATTGGTTTGAGGCCATTTATAGATGTATTTTCAATCCTAAATCAACAAATATCTAATAGAGCATGTCTATTTAGTTCTGAAAGTAACCTAGAAACCTGTTAATGATTGAGTGTCTCTACTATTAATTATAGAATATAATAGTAGTTATTTTAGAATGGCCTAGGTATATGAAATTTGCATGTAAAATTTGGTGCATCAATTATTTGAGTGAACATTATTGCAAGTCAAATAGGAAGTGTTCAAAGTTCATATTAACAAAATATTTCTGTTTTGACCTCAAAGAATCAACCAACATCACCAAGACCAATTCAAGGACAATTTTGGACAATCATGTGCATGATTCATCCCTCTTATAACCTCCAAATAGTGTCAAATAACAATAATTCAAGTTCTAGAGCAATTTTGCGCAAGTCTGAGGGATAAAACAACAGTAAGGGCACTTTTTTTTGCCACTTGTTTGTGAAAGGGGTAGTGAACACCGAACAACTCCATTTTTTCATTTATGGGAATATTCCTGAGCAGTTTTTGGGTCATAGCAGTGGTAAATATTAGGTCTAGGTTGATCCTAAGTCAAATATGGGCGGTTATTTGGGTAAAAAACAAAATTTCTAAATTTTGGGAAACCTGTAAATTGTTCTTGATCCCTAACAACTGTAAATTGACATTCATGGGTTACTTTTGAGTAGTTCCATGCAGCATATCAACCTCATGTCTCTACAATATTGAGTTATGTGAAAAAACAAGAACAAAATTGGTTTTAAACTACCTTAAATGTGAGTTTGGGAAAATATGGGTGCATTTTTTGTATCATGTTCATGTTGAAGAGTACCCAGAGAAAACATACTCATATATGCATTTATAAATGGTAATGACATTTAAATATTAATATTTTAAGACAATTCCATAGCAAAAACTTTTAAGACAATGTTTGTTTGAAATGTTTACTAGAAAAACATATTTGGGATAGAATAGTATTCTATTGACCCACAATAACTATGCATTTGTTTGCTTTTACATTTTTAGAATACATATTTGTTTTACCTAGGAATAGAAATATTTTTCAAAATAAAATATTTATATTGAGTCATGACATTGGCAAATGACTGTGAGTTCCAATAAAGGTAAAAAATTTATCTTGAATTCCAAAATAGTGAAAAATATGGTCACTAGAAAAGACTCTAATGTCAAAGTATTTTAGCATCGAAGATATGACCATCTTTGTTTTTTGCATAATGCCCTTTTAAGTAGGTTTCAGATGGTTCATGGCCTACCCGATATGGAGAAGAAAGAAGGAATATGTATGACATGATCAGGTCGAAAGTAGCACAAAAATATACCAACATGGAAGCATACAAATTATAGGATTTTATACATGTTGAAGTCCATGATCCAATACAAACACCATCATTATCAGATGCACATTATTTCATAATTCTTGCTGATGATTTTTTGGACAAATCACAAGTCCTCTTTCTTAAAAAAGAGATATATTTGATTTAGGCACACTAGCCTACGTTGACAGGTTTACTAGGGATGTTGATCATGTCAAAAAACAATAAATTAAAGGCGAAAATGGGAAAAAAAAGAGTCAAAAAAAAATCTCTAATGACCTAAGACAAGAATTGTGCCCTAATTTAGAATGGAGGAGTCCCAAGTGTGATCAGATATTGTTACATATTTCTAGAGGGATTGGAGGAGTCAAATTTAAATACATGATTAAATAATAATACATGATTAATTAAGGAAAATTGAGGGTGATCTAATGAAAAACTAGCAATTAATCAGAGTGAGGAATCAAGAGTAAGGATAAGTACCCCCAAAATCATCTAATTAGATCAATCCTTCAAGGTAAGATGGTGAGAAGGTATTTATCACATGCCTTCAAGATTGTAGGACTCCTTCATATTTTTATAGAGTGGGTAACACATAAATTCTTCAGAGTACAAATTTTCCACAGATCTCTCAATTTTTTTTCTAGTGCTTCTAGGGATTTAAGTGGCCCGTGACAATTTCACCATCACCATTTTTGCGTCTTATTTATTGAATCCACTCTCATCCCTTGGACCATCACTCTTCATATTTCTACTTGTACATATTATTTCCCAAGACTGACTCTCCATTTATAGAACTAGGGTTTTATTTAAGTTCTTCTTTTTATCTTTTATAGGAGCTACTTTTATGCTCCCACTTTGTATCGTTCTCATGGTACTACACACTCCATTGACCTAATTTTGTGTTCATTTTTCATAAATTAATAAAATTATCTTATCTTACCTATCCCTTTTGTAGAATAATTATAAAATATTACACAATGTTTAAGTGAATGTTTTGTTAGGACTTAAGAGAGATTCCAATCTACTCACATATGGATTTTTTAATCTACACTCAATAGAAAGGATCATTGTCTAGTACATGTTCATTTGAGTTAGGTGACAACTAGAAGGTCCTTTCTAGAAAATAGAGAACCAAATCCCCAAAGGGAACAAAAGGATACAACCTCAATTAAGTATTATTACCTTCAATTGAAAAATTAGGTGACCCAACAATTTCTAATGTTAATAATACCATCAGAGTTTTCTTTCCCATAAGAACATGTTGCAAAAGGAATCCTAATATATGCAACCTAAAATATTAATGATGTTTTATGTTTTAACCATGTTTTCTATCTGGTTAAGCATGGAATCAAATCCATTTGATGTTGCGATGCATACAAGTTATTATCACTTGTTTTCAACTAAATATAATCAGATTCGATCCAATATAACTTTAGTTTTGTTTTGCATCTTTGAAATCTTATGTATGTTTAGATTGGATTCACATATAAATGATCTATAACCTTACAATGAAACCATTATTCAAATGTAATTGTTATATGTGGCAATCTCTTTTTTCTGTATCACCGAAGTAGTTCTTTGTAATATGTATAAAGTTTCATGCATACTTTATTCACCTCGACAATTCTTGTTTGATACTTATTGAAGCAATCTTACTGTAGAATTTGATGGTTTAACTGGATTAAAGCTTTCAACCATAGATATTGGGGCA
The DNA here is from genome assembly GCA_001517045.1 of Pseudotsuga menziesii. Classification (NCBI taxonomy): domain Eukaryota; kingdom Viridiplantae; phylum Streptophyta; class Pinopsida; order Pinales; family Pinaceae; genus Pseudotsuga; species Pseudotsuga menziesii. The sequence goes on along the minus strand of LPNX010523541.1, from coordinate 207,449 downwards.
CTAGTTATATGAATTGCGTACAATCCAATAGGTGTACATATCATGGTTGTAGTGCTCAAGGTTAGTACTTGTTCTATTTAAAATATCGGTGTTGCTTCTAATAATTTTTCAAAACTCTTTAGCAATATTTCCTTTTGTGAAACAACCCAACTGCTTTAGTGTGCAAGTTATACATCCGCGGAAGTATGGTTGTGAAACACTTATAAAAGTTTGATATTATTGATTTTAGGTCATTTAAGGAGAAATATTTTGGGTGATGCTTGGTTACTAGAATTTATATTTTTGAATTTGAAATCTCAAGAAATATTACTATAACAGTTTGTTTCAGATACAAGAGTGCAATTCATCTGATTAAAAATTGTAATTATACCTTCTCTTCCAAAAAAAAACTTGATTGTTTATATGCCTTTTATTCCCAAAAAATAATACTTGTTTTTTTTTTAAGTAAAGAATGGTTTTTTAAACAATAAGGGCCACATAATCAACAAACTAACTTTAAAATTTATTATACTTGCACAATTCCTATTGTATTATCTTTGTATCAAGACTCTTAGATATAAAATATGTTTGGCACCCATATACCATACCTTGGGAAAAATAACATAGCTTTTGGCATTAGTCCAAAAGTGTTTTCACCTATCTACAAAAGTGTTAGGTCTCCTGTCACTTGTGTTTCTTGGTGGAAATATGTTTGGATTAGATTGAGTGGGTGCGTAACCTTGTACATAATGCTAACATAGGGCACTTAGAATGATAACATGATCACTTACCTAGTGATCATGTTTTATTGGTTTATTATGGATTCTTTTTGGATTTTTTTCTGCCCATTTTCACCTTTATTTTATTGTTTTTTGGTAGTCTTGTTTGGTTTATTTAGTAAAAGAAACTCTTTGTAAAAATTACTTCACGCATGCAAATTCAATCAGTGAACAGTTACTATAATTGCAAGTTCATAACTTTGTCTTTGACCATCTATTGGTTTGGTAGGGTTTCTGATTTCCCCATCCCCTCTTCTCTCATGCAATGCACTTATCTGCAATTTGGCCTCCATCATCTTATACACTATCATAAATCATCTCCAATCAGTTTCGAGCTAGTGCTATTTCTTTTATCGTGACTTGGTGCTATTACAGTTTTCCCTTGGAATCTATCCTCGAGTTGTTATGACCATACCAGAACTATAGCCTCATGAAAACCTAAGTGGACACAATTAAAATAGAGGGGTAACACCCTCAACGAAATCACCATAAAAGAGAAAGATGGTAAGAATGTGGTTGATTTGAAGTAGTGATCATCCTTTTCCTTTTTTCTAAATTCATAATGATAGTTTTTCAAATTGTGCAATAGGGATTGTGGTTTTATTTTTATTGGTCATTAGTTCTATTGTTTACTTATTATGAATTTACATTGTTGCTAAACATATTTGAAGTTTCCTGGTTGGTTGATTTCTATAGAATGCTATTATTATTGCTTCTCAAAAATTTTTGCATCCACACAATTATATCGGGTCATTACTTTTACTGCATCGTATGCTTCTGACTACTGAGGGTTCAGACAAGCTAGAATTTGATCAATCAAGGACCCTAACAAAGACTTGAAATGGACTCAGCCTTTCATGGCCCACGTTGCATTGATGGTTTGACTTGTTGTCAAAGACTATTACAAAGATGGATATTATTAGCACTGCAAAGATAACGGTCCTTGGGTAGACTATATATGGGCCTACTATCAATGTTTTCTTATTCTTACTAAATTCTTTCTTGCAAGGTATGAAATATTGTATTTGTTGGCATTTTTCATTGAGGTTTTGGAGATGAATTTCCAAGCATGATTTTGTGACTTTGGTAGAAAATTATTGATTGTGTATGGTTTTATAAACCTGAATATTTTACTTAATATATATGTACTATAGGTTACAACATAACAATGATAAATTTTATAGGCATAATGTCCATCGATTAACTACAATGCCTCTTTTCCTAGTTCAATCTCTATTATTTAGGAAATTGAGTAACTGACATACATAATCCCCAAGCTCCTTAATAGAAGGTTTTAAGCATATTTCTCCAAGTCATGGTAATTATTGCTAGTAGAAAGAGCAGGCTAGAAGAATCTGAAAACAAGCTATATTGAATCTGTGAGTATGGTGACCTATGGCTTGGAATGACAACTCCTCAGAGGCCTCAAATATGTAGCTCAAAATATAGATATTATGGATATGTTACCTAGGGAAAAAATAGGACTTCTGGTATATTTTCATTTCAATACTAACCTGCATGGGTGATTCAAAGAGATGCAAATGGATAAGACAAAGCACATTGGCACAAGTGTGACATCTCTAAAGTTTCCATGACAAGCTTGGTGTGCATTTTCCTTTCCGTGCATAGTTAGAAAATATGTCAATATCTGGGCCTGGTTACAAAAATTTCCTTAATCTTCATATGGGACCAAATTTACTATACAATGACGATTGTATCCATATTTATTATCTATATTCCACAACCATAAATATGTTGTACCACTAAAATTAGAATAAAACTAAAATCCTCACCATAGATGGGCATGACTTGGGTCTGTTGAAGTTGTAGTAATCATAATACCCTTTGGCTTTTAAAAGTTGTTGTATGATGTTACTTCTAGTTCTTTAGGTTTGGTTCTAGGAAAAATTTGGTGATAACTTTGGCGGGATATACATCAACATATAGAATGTATTTTACCTTAACTTTGGTGGGATATACATCAACCTATAGAATGGATTTTACCTCCAATCAATATTTCTTGTTAGAGATTCTCTTCTCTATACTTTTCTCATGATGATTTGGCTTAATCTTATACTTTCCCTTTGTTGTTGCCATAGTAAAATGTGGACAACACCTCCAAGGATTATCTAGAAGGAAGCTCAATTTATCCAAGACTTGGATAGCTTCATTCACACCCTTCCCTTTTGATAAATCATATCCCATCACGACACCAAGATAAACTATGTGAATCTTCTTTATGGATTTCAAGAAGTGGAATAAATCAATATCAACCAGATGTCTAACATATTCTTGTATAAAACGTATTGTGGTAAGGATCTTGGGGATATTGTAGGGGGATTCCAACTCAGCCCCATACATCCTTAATACTTTGGAAACCTCCCCTAATTACTAGTATCATTTCCCATGAACATCACCTAGGTGTAATCATGGATTGATACTATCGAGCGTCCTATGAGCTTCTCTACCTATGATGAATGAGAAGCTTGTGAATATTAACTCATTTATGTATTTGAATAGGGAAGAATATATCTCACCTTTTACAACCCAATGTAGTTATTCAAGACACCTTGTTAGATTACGATCATTGAAGTGTTGTATCCATAGGTGGGACAGGGTGCGGTTTTGCTAGTATATGAACATGTAGACTAGGTAGGATGGGTAGCATAATACTCTATTAGTTTGGAAATTACATTATATTATATTAATGGCTATAGTATCTTAATATCTGATGTGGGGCTTAATAGATCATTGAATATGTAAATATGGCTATAATTGTTTGATCCACCATAGATTCATCATCCCTCCCTACGGTCAAGGTAAACATAGAGATGGATTCATGGGCCCAATTAAGAAAATTCATGATATTAAATGGGAGAGGATGAATATCAGTAGTTACTTGGTTGTATGGAATATTATTAAATATATCATCATTTTTCTCATTAGGAATGATCATATATCTCTTTATATATACTTTGGATGTTAAAACAGTGTTGTTTAGGGAGACTCCCAACATGGTGGAAATAGTACAAGAATGAATCACAAATATTTATATTTGGATGTCTAGAACCATGAAGGCTGAGGTGAAATAGGATTTTATTTCTTATTCCACAAGTAAACAAATTTAGGGAACAAGTAGGCCTTCAATACTATGTGTCACAAAAAATTAGAGTTCTAGTGGCGAGTCCCCTTGATTCCTTGTACATAATGGTCGTATGATACTGCAATTAGATATGAAGGGTGGAGTTAAAATTTGAGGTGGCTATTGCTAAAAAGTCATCCATGAACAAGGCATCTAAAATGAGGCATACCATATCCAATACTGGTTCCTCGGTTTCTTTAGTGAATCCAAATATTTTTTATAAGTTTACATAACATCGTCGGATATACGACATCTATATAGTGAAGTTTGTCGTCAGATATCAATTAAATCTGACAGAGTGGTTATATTACTGACGACAAATTGGAGGAAACCTCATCATATATGTGATAGGTAGGAAGTGAAATATATTGTAGGAATTCCATCTAATCCGACAACATGGTTATACTATCGACGCCATAGTGGAGGAATCATCATCGACAATCCATCAGATATCCGACATCACTGAAGTGAAATTTGTTGTCGGATTTCTATTAAATCCGACAATGTGGTTATAACACCGACAAAAAATTGGAGGAATAGCCATCGGATATTTGGCATTCATGAAGTGAAGACATTGTCGGGTATCCAAAATCCACGAAGGAGACCCTATTGAAGATCCAACGTCAATGTACTGAAATTTGTGGTTGGTTATCTGACATCCACAAAGAAAACTTAGTAGAGTTTTTTTACATCTAAGAGGTGAAATTATTTATCGGACATGCGACTATTTTATGTCAGATTTTTGATGAGGTTTTATCATTGTCTAAAAATGGCCAAAATTCAACCAACGTTTAAAAAAAGAGAGGATTTTCAAATTTCCAACGTCAATATGTCGAAAATCAGATATCTAAGGCATCACATTTTGTGTTAAAAAATGATAGTGTCATGGAAGGAACTGAGGTTCTCTTTATGTCCACTACACTCCCTTCCCATTCAGAATATGTATATCACTGTAGACTCACTTCACCACCTAATACATATCTCAGACCATATCCAGTTGTACCACATAGGTACCTTAACACATGATTTTCCACAACCCATTGTACATGCCCCAGCTCAACCGTAAACTGGGTTAGGGTGCTTACTACAGAGGAAATATCTTTCCCAATGTTAACTAGGTACATCAATGATCTAATTAGCTACCTAAAAATAGTGGGATCCACTGAATCTAAATATGAAGCGAAATTAATCAGCATCTTCATATTTTCCTCCATAGGTGTAGCCATGGGCTTGCAGTCTATCATACTAAATATTCACAAGATATTAACTATGTACTTACCTTAACTGAGGAATATATCAAATGGTATATACCACACCTCTAATCCCAAGAGGTAATGCATCAGGACAAGATCCTTCATCTCGATTTCTTAATCTAACTTCTTCATGGTGAGGTAGGGACTCCTGGCTGGGGCACCTCCTTCATCATCAACAAACTATACTACAACTACTCTCTTTGTGCTAGAGCACCTTGCTCCATCTGCATTTCAGTATCACGTTCCCTTTGCTTATGGAAACTCTACTCCCTTTGCATCTAAGTATCCTGCACTCTTTGCATCTGGATACTTTTCTCTCTATATATCTTAGTATCCTATACTCTCTACATTTTAGTATCATGCACTCTCTACATCTGGACACCCCGATTTCCCTGCATCTGAGTATCCAGCATTGAAACAACTTGCTTCCTTCTACACTGAGATGAACCTCCTGCTACGTCAACAACATTGAATATCATCCATGACTCTCTTTGAGCCTACAAAGCATAATGAATCCATGATGGCCTCTTCCTAGTCACTGCAACATATCTAGGTATATCCACTGTCTCTCTCTACTGAATCCTCATAATATTTTGAAAGATGAATAAGTGTACTAGAGGGAACCATACCCTCATCCTTTAGATCCTCCTTCTCCTCACTATAAATCTCCATGTGAGACTCTTTGTACTTCCTAGAGGATAACCCTCATCAAAAGTAACATCCCCACTAACCTCAATTTGACATTGTTCCTAGAATCTAGATCGTGTCATATTTTAAATTCTTGTATCCCACACAAGTACCCTTCTTCTCAGAAGGTTCTAAATTTTTCCTCTTCTTCTTCGACACATGGATGTATACTGGTCAACCAAATATCCTCAAGTGGTTGACCTTTGGCTTCACTCCTGTGAATACCTTTTCATGAGTCTTGTCACCCAATATCTAATGAGGACTCTTGTTCTAATCTTAAACTATTGTACTGGATGAATCTACCCATAAGAACATGGTTAAATTTTGATCATGGATTGTCAACTTGAAAGCCTCCACTATGGACCTATCAATACATGACAGACATCTTCACAAGAGTTAACCGGTATCATTTAAATAATTATGCTAACAAAATATCAACTTAACTTAAATAAATAAAACGCATTGCACAAGGCATTGAATACTTATCTTGTTGTTGACTCCCTCTTGATCCCTACCTCCTTATAGAAAATATTGAAGTCCTTGGAGGTATACTCTTCTCCAAAACCTTATCTTATTCTTTGTAAAGTTCTTTTCCTAATCCTTGAACTCCAAGAATCTGATATAAGTACACTAGATCGAAGATCTCCCCATATCTACCATCACTACTTGAAAAGAGATCTTGGAATTCTTGTCAAATGTATAACCCCTAAAAATATCCTCAAGCTCTACTTGGATCTATGGAATACCTCTTTATGAAGTGTTCCTTGATGTGATTTTTGGTCTACAAATGTCAATCTTCATATGTGTCTTCTCTCTCAAGACTTATTGCCACTTTAGCATCAATTTTTGTCTTCTTTTGTTGTCAATTCTCATCAACATCAGTTGTTGATGCATGCTACTTTCTCTTCCTTTTATTTTGAGTACACAGATAAGCATAGTGACCAAATGTATGGAAATTGTAACGCATGATCCTTGAAAGATCCTTCTTTTTTTGTTCTTCAACTGGAGCTGATTCTCCACCTGCATTTTTGTTCCCAATATTTATTCTTCCTTTTCCTTTCCTTGCATGAGTTGCAAGAGCTAGATTTTCTTTCTTGCTTGAAATGTTAAACACCTCCAGTTCATAGTCTCCAAGTTTGCAATTTTATACCTAATTTTTCAGACCTACTTTTTCATCCCTGTTTTTTTTCGGGCCTACTTTTTTGGGAAAGATTATCACTCAAATAATTAAATTGCAACCTAGCTATGAGGTTGGTCAATGGTTGTATTTAAAAAATACTCTACTACCATGTTGAATTTTTAATATATTTCCATAACTTGATATCATTTCTCAATGATTTCAAACATTCATTTCATCCCATAGTTTCCATTGAATAATTGCACACTGAATATTTCAACTAAAGTTACAGCGGAAACAAAGGATCATAGAAACATATCCATGCGAGACACAATTATTTTTCACCTTGGAAACCCAAAAGTGAGAAAACCCAACGATGTTTTTAGAAGAAATAAGTCCAATTCAAGTACAATACCAATCCTAAAGAGAAACCCTAGCACATAAATTTCTTCATGTTTTCATGAGGAGACCCTAGGAACAAGAGAGAATGAACTTCACAAATAAATTCTAGATAGAGATAGAGAACTTATAGAGTCAATAAGAAACCCAAATAATTACTCCTTGGACATTTTATATGCCCTCTTGGGCAGTGCGCACCAATGTAACAAAGAATTGATGTGTTGATGAGTGATCAAATGAGTATGAGCACTTTATTTATATTCTTTTGTCCCCTTGAATTTTTACTTGTTGGGACAGACTTGTCTTTTTTCTTGGGCATATTTGTTCTTTCTTATAGTCTAACTTGTCTTTTTGTCTTCAATATTCTTTGGAACTTCGTCAATTCTATCTGGGACTTTTTGAATGGTATGTATTGACCACTTGGTTATTTCTTCATCATAGAAAAGTTGTCCTTGTTTATGATCATCTCCTCACATGCACGTTTATTCACAAATAGAGCTCTAATGTTGATTTGACCCACACTAAGAACACATGGACACTTCTTAAAGTTTATGTCAATTTCAACATTAGATTAGAATTGTATATTCCATAGGGGGATGAAATCCCCTATCAAATAAACAAGTCAGATACTTTGATATAGAATAGATTACTCGATCCTACAGTCGATAATGTGAGAGAACCCTGGGCCAATCTCCACACCATATGACCTGGGAGAAGCACTGCCCCTACCTAGGCCATTCACCACTAACCAAAATACATGGTCATTTCCCATGAATGAATGTATCATTCACTACTCTCCAACCATTTCTTGTGACTGAATGTCTCATTCACCACTAGCTGACCATTTTCGTTAAGTGAATGTTTTCCCGATGTTGCAACCTAAAGAAACATCAACATGGAGAACCCATACATGATTCCTCTAGTAAGGAAAGTCTAAATTTTGAATACCTTAGAGGACCTTCCTTTGAGATCCCTTGTGACTTGGTTCAACCATTCTCATTCACCATTAAGGATGATATAAGGTCACATATAGAGAATTCTATTGTTGATCTTAATAGACTAGGGTTACCCTCTCCTAGGGTGGATCTCAACCAACACTCCTATGCTTCCTAAAAATTGATGCAAGTTTTGGACAACCAAAAGATCCATGGAATGAAATTTTTTTCTTTTGAAGTGATATCAAATCATATATATTCTTCACCACCAGTGTTTTTGGTCAATTTTGGAGGATGAAATTTAATGGTGCCAAGTCATAGTCGGGTATGGGAAGAGTCAAAGGTTTTTTTGCATGTGAAAATCAAAGGTTTAAATGGGAGATGGACGCAATCTAATTTTCCACAAATAGTTTCAACACCTTAGATTTACAAGTGATTCATAGAGCTCAAAATCAGTGGGCTAATTCCATAGCAGCATCTACTTCTATTATTCACCCTTGTAAATCCATAATAGAATCAGGAATAGGGAAAGTAGTTTTAAAACCTTAAATTCCTAGTGACCTTAATTATCAGAGTGTTTTTTATGATGACAAGAATATGTGTGGGTTTATGGAAAACATGGAAAAATTCTTTCAACCTCATCATGCATAATTCCTTGATGGTTTTTAAGGTCAATTGGGGAAAATAGATTTTGCAAAATAGGTATATAATGGTGTTAGTTTTTACTTGAGCCTAATTCATACATGCATATAAAATATTGTGAAGGAGATCCTTCCCTGTGGAAATATCTTGAAGGTTTCCAATATCTACAACATGTTCATCATTCCATCCCCATTCTGACAAAGGTAGTACTATATATTCAGCTTGTCCTTGATGCGTTTTTGTCTTGGACTGTCTACAAAGACAAAGGAAGAAACCTTTTCATGGTTGCACTAGTGGTATGATTTCAATTAACCTTTCTCTTTTATCATAATTAGTGTAGGTATGTATAGTTTCATTTTATTTCAGCATTTACTTTTACCCCTGTATAGCATTTGTTGTGTCATTTTATTTTCATTACATTTCATTTTGAACAAGGCAAGACGAAAGTGTCTACCTCCAATGGATTTAATGTATTTGTTTTTATATGTGTATGTAGGTCTACAGGTACCCATGCGATTCTAGAGGGCTCTCATACACTCTCTAGGACAACACATGTCTCACAGTTGGAGCCAACTGTTACACTTTAGAGTGTATGAAGCTTTCCTTCCATATGTACTAGAGTGAGGGGTTTATTTTTATTTTGTGAAGGACAATTTTGGGTGGATAAAGTACTTAGAGTGTTGATTTTGGGGCTAAATACCCCTAATTAGGTCATGGAAAGTACCCTTGGTTTCTTCCTCAAGGAGGTGCTGGCCTTTTTGGCTCTATTGACTACCATCTGGGTGGGTGTCCGGTGCCCTTGAGGAAAATCATTGGGACACATGGACACACTCATATTTTTCTTTGCAGAAATGATTGTGCAAGTAATATTTATACTACATGGTTTAGCACACCTCATTTTGTCCACTTGGACCTATTGTTTTGCTGCAAAGCTCCTCCTCTTGGTATCCAAACCCATGATACCATTTCTTTAAAGAATAATCCTATTTGTTAAAAAGGAGGGTGTTGAGGGATATGAATCTCTTGGGGTTAGTTAGGGAATGAATTCCTTTTTTGGCTCACCTTGCACTTGGTGGAGCCTAATTGAAAATTTTTATTCTTATTTCATGTCATTGTATGGTTTATAACCCGGTTTGTGGGTGCACTAAACTTAAATTTTATAATTTTCCATTCACTTTGTTGGCTCAAATTTGTAAAAGGTTGACGATTGTCTCATATAAATAAGAAAACCTCACCTTATTTGTAAATCATGGAAAAGGGTTCAAATTATGTATTATTTTCCTTTTATCTTGGTATAGTGGATCACTTGAATTTATGTGCACCTCTCTCTTGGATGTATTTTTTTCTTGAAGGATGAATTGATGATGTTTTAGTGTTTTGTTTTGCACATGCTAAGTTGATGCTACACTAATTGTAATAACTCATGTTCAAGGTGACCTATGATCAATTATCTTTCTCATTATTTATTAATGTTGGTAATTTTGATCTCCTAACCCTAGTTTAAGGTTGCACTTGAAGTGCTTTGGATTGAGTTATGGTTTGTTTTCTAACATTGTATAAACTTTCTTGAGGAGATATCCCTACCAAGGAGCTCTCCATTGTTTTTTTGGCCCTTGGAATTCTCTATTTTCCCTAATTAGGGCTTCCCTAACTAACCCTTAAGGTTTCTAGCTTAGCCCTAGTTGAAAATTATTGAATACCATACCAATAGGAGGGATGCTAGCCTCGATCTCTCACTAGCCCTAGGGTTTTAGACAAGAACCTAATACCCTATATATCGATCTATTTTTATCAATTTTTACATGTTTTATTTTATTCATAAAAAAATTTCCTAAGATTTATTTCATTAATTCAAACACTTAATTCCCTCTTTTTACCACGCTTTCAATTTTTCCCTTTATATTTAATTTTTCTTATATATTTTTATTTTATATTTTTTACTATATTTTAAAATAAAACAATTACTTATTAAATATCCAATTAACCCCCATTTTTTCTCATTTGAATCTTTTCAATTACTATATTTAAATTAACAGATTGAATAATTGTTTCCATCATTTTTTATTTCCTTTAATATTTTTAACCTTTGACTTTTCTCCACCAAAGTTTTAAAATAAATAAAAATAAAATAAAATATTCTTTTTAATAAAATAATTTATTTATTTTATTATATTATTCAATTTGTCAACCTTGTTTTGCTCAACTACATCCCCAAACATGTTTATCTATGATTTTTATAATTAATGGCTAGCTTTTATAATTAATGACTAGTTTTTAATTTTCTATATATACTCTACTGCCATCTTCTTTTCTATTGTGCCATAGCTTCAAATGATCTTGATGATGGGTGGAGGGTCCACCTAAAACATGTCGGTTGCTTCGAAATTTATACACGATGCAAATCCATAAGCTTTCACACAATGATTGAACACCATGGAAACATTCATGCACAAAATCTAAATAAAATCTAAAATCTAAAAATAAGTGTGATTTAGTATTTTTGGTCCACCCTAAATTTTGCAATAGGGTTTTACTCACAAATAATACAGGGTGTCCTCCTATGAGTAAGTGCATTGGAATACATGAAACCCTTATAATTTTTGAATTAGAGGGTGTGTGGCGTTTCTAGCTTATCCTCCAACTTCACCCTAGTCCAATTGTCCTCTTTCCCTTGAGGGTGCACTTTTTGGAGTGGTTTCCTTGGTAAGTGTGGAATTGCCTTGGGAGACATGAAATTTCCATGAAAGGCATGATATTATTTGGAATTTGAGATAAAGTGAACAACTCCATTATTGCATGATTATTGTGTCTTGATTTGATATTGTTTGGCTTCGATAAGGCGAAGTTGGAGGATGTGATGTCCCCTTCCACTTGAAGTTGCCTACAAGGATGAATGAGTAGCCTATTAGGATTCCATAGGCTATAGTCACTATATATACGAGTTATTTGTTGCCAATTAGATGGAAAAGGTTTTTTTCTTATGAAATTGGTATTCAATGACCCATGGTATTGTCCATGGCATTGGGATAAAAAAGAAGAAACAAGAGGAGGAACTCATCCATTATGGATGTGTTGATTTGGATATCGATTCCTTTTGAATCTCTATAGTTTGTCCATATTTTTTGTTAGGGTTTAGAAAAACCCTTCCATTTTTGGTATGGTTTTAGTGGTCAAAGATCCACCCTAGCTAGATGAGGATCCATCCAAGGTATTCACTTGAGCTTCATATTTTGGTTGGACAACATCTTATAGAGGGTTTGGAGGTTAGGGGTTAACCCTTCGACAATATTGGAGGAGGAAGTTGCATCTATTGAGGATATTTTGGAATCATTTCGCTCATTTCTAAAACCAAACTATTAGAATTGTGCCTATAATTGTATCAGGGATATTATAGTGGTAGCAGAGCAGGAGATCTTGCCAACCTAAGGGGAATTCGGTTGATAATTTCCATTTGAGATTTTATTTGGTGAATTTTTCTTCAATTTGTGGTGCATTTATTGTTTTGGAGGATTACACTAAGGGGGAAAGTTACTATTACTTACTTGTGGCACTTATGGAAGGAAATTTTTCCCTTGGAGCTTCGTGGAACTGGAAAAGGCTCAAGCCTTGTGGATTCATGGTTTAGAGGGCCCAACCCCTTTTTCTTATTGAACTTTGAATTAGAAGGGGGATCTATGGTGTTTTCTGAAAACCCGTGTTTTCTAAAAACATGGGTGCCAAAAGGAGGCCCATGCTTGTTGAAGGGGCCAAAAATCATTCATGGAGGTCGTGATTGTTAATAGAGACTGAATCTATCCTTAGGGTTCCAAATTCCACTAAGTTTATGAATTGTAGGGAGAAAATTGGATTGTTGTGGAGGTTGATTTCACTTATGGAAGTCATTTCTACTTGAGGATCGAATTGCTAACATTGGATTTCAACATTGGAGTATAATTTGGCTTGTGGGATGTTGTGTTAGTTTGTGAGAGTTCAAGTGCATATTGAGGGTTGATCTCCTCATTAAGGGAAGGTTGATTCTCTGCTAAGACCAAATTTCAATTGTGTGGGTTACATTCTTATTAATATTCGAATCATAGTATAGACCTTGTCATATTGTGGAGGGTCAACTCTCCTTGGTTACAGTTGAGGATGTTGAGTTCACTTGAGAAAAGGTCAAAATTTTATATTCGACTAAATTTAGTAGTTATTGAGGAGAGAGTAGTAGTTGATGCATTGGCATCATTTTCATTGGTATTTGGTATGCAAGACGTATAGTCACCTATAGGCATATCATTTCCCAAGGAAGGAACAAACCCTTTGTGTCATAGAACGACGCCATCAATGTAGAGAACATATCATTTTGAGAGGGTGTGAACCATTAATCACATGTTTTATCTATGGGTATTGTGTCATTTCTTTCTTAAGATTAACTATAAAAGCTGCTCGACGTCATCTGGAAATTATTTTTAATTATTAGAAGTGAGCTGCAGCAATTGAAACTACATGAGGAAGACATATAATTCAAAATGGGGGAGTTGTAGCCTTATTCGAGTGCCAATGAGATTAATCATCCACCAAAGGGGGTAATCTACAACAATTATCAGAGGTAAAAATCAACTTCCATTAAAGTGTTTGATGAAATTCACCACCCAAACCACTTTGACTGTAACATAAATATTCATAACTAAACTATGGAACTTATATTATAGATTTGGGGGTTGACAATACGTCCTACAAAATTACTAAGACACTATTAGTGAAGTAATTCATGAAGGTAATAGATCATACAATTCAACAGTCAAGTCAATTAAGATCATGGGGTTTGAAAAAATGAAGGCCGATATAGAATGCTTGGATAAATTACTAGATTATTGAGCATTAGATGGGGAGATCTAGATAGCCTTATCCTTTGAATAATACGACTAGATCATGTCCAAATATTTGTACCAAGACCCAAGAATGAAATTGAAGGAGATAGAATACATGCTTCGCTATTGAGAATATCTGGCGTTGAAAGATAAGTTGCGTGTAGTTGTACCCTTTTGAGAGTACTAGATTGCCAAACATATCTTAAAGTATGGAAGACATCCCAAGGATTTTGATGATGACTATTTTAAAAAATTAGAGCTGAAAGATGAGGAGAAACATGCAGCTAGCCTTACTAAGGATTTGTGCAAAGAGGAAGACAAAATAGCATTTTATGAGGCCAATGACACCAGTATAATGAATGGATCTATAGACAATTCATTTTTTGAAGCATCCAAAGATGAATATGAAACAACTTGTCTTATGTATGATAACTATGGAGATATGAAGGAGGAAACCTCCTTCCCTATGTATGCTTTCAATGATAACATGGACTCCACAGCTCATCTTTTTTATGACATGGATGATAACATGGGCATGATTGTAACCATAGATGATGAGTTGGGAGTGGATGAACCTAAGCATGATGAGAACTTAGTGTGGCATGGTTTACCTTTTGAAAATGATTTCATTTCACGGGAGGAAGAGAAAGAAGGGACTAAAGTGATAGATGAGAACCTTTATGAACATGACACCCTCCATGAGTCCCATCACTACACCATACCAACTAGTGAGTTGATTCATCCTTTAGGTGACATATCACACAATACTGATGAGATGACATTGTATGATTTGGAGAGCTAACTATTGATCACAAAGGATAAAATTGTGTATATGTTGATGAGAGAAGATAGTTCTCACAATTTTATTTAAAATATTATATGGAAGACCCAAATAGAGGAGAGGCAAAGGAAAATTACAAAAGGGGTCACTAGTACCCAATTATGCATCATCAAAGAACCGTTGGAGTAGATGAAGTATGATTACTTGCAGTAGTTCATGGATAAGGACCTTTCTCTTAAGTTTGCGGAAGATAAGGCAAAAAGGTTGAGGAGATTAGTCACCAAATAATATTGGCACACTATTCATCATTGATAGTAGTAGAGACTTCACCCTCTTTGGCAGTAGTGAAACATGAGAACATGAGTGGAACTCATGTTTTAAGGGAAGAGCCTCTAGTGATAATTATGCATGAGGAGCATTCAAATTTGTAGGAACCTAAAGAGATATTTGACACAAAGGGACATGATCCACCTCATTTGGAGAGAGTTCTAATCATAGAGGAGATAGTTGAGTACATTCGTTGTGGACTAGCTAGCAGGGAAGTATATGCATCCATAGATTGGGATGATATATATATAATGAATTTAGGGACACACTGGGATATGGTCTCTATTGACATCAATAGAGTGTTGGCCATAGTGGCACATAAACAATGCCACAAGAGGATATTGATGTATACAACAATATACAAGAGGACATAGGGATGTGCAATAGTATACAGGGGTACATAGTTGCACACAATTAGGTTCAATGGATGTTTGGAGTATTTCCTCCAAAAAGACCACATAAAAGAGTTCATGAGAAAACACTTGAGTTTTGTTTACCCAGGATTGATGAGTGTATGTGTGATATTCAGAGACAAGTAGATCCTTTGATGATCTATATTTATGCAGGATATCATCAGATGAGAGCTAGGGAGATTGATGCCTGGGGTCTTCTCCTAGAATTCATCATAGGTTTTGGTCCATGCCCTTAGGGTTGACCAACACACTAGTTAATTCCCACTTGAACATGTAATGGAAAATATATGTATTGTTGTTAGACAACAATTCTTAGGACTTTCACCCGAGATAGTTGGATGAGGTAGGTGGCATGTTAGCGACAATAGAGGTATGTCGTTTGGATCGTGGATTGGTGCACAGAGTGAACAAGAGAGATTGGATTGGTTCACAAAGGTCATATTTTGTGGAGTATAGGATGGCATCATCTCTTATAGAAATTACCAATGCTTAGACCCTAAATCCCCACTTAGGGAGAGGATCATAAGAGTTATGCGGGATTTCTGTTTGGCAGACTATACTTGGTATTTGCATGAGTGTTGTTGAATTATTTTAACTTCAAAGAATATTCTATATTTATTTTTTGTGGTCCCTGATGTTCCTATCGGGAGAATCACTTGTATTCCTTTATACCCCGATGTTTCTAATAGAGAGAATTAATAAGATTCATGAGGAATTCCCCTTCATTGTAAGTCAGGTCATTAGTACCCCATTTGTGGTTACTCGAGCCTACATAATTAAATTAGGATTACTTGAGCCTACATAATTGAATTAAATATTAAGTGAATGAAATGATATAAATAAAGGTGAGGTGCTTCTCATTTGAACACACTCACACTCACTTGTGTAGCGCACTAGAGAGAGAAAGAGAGAAAGAGGTGTAGCTAGAGAAGGAGGAGGATCAGTCTTTTGGTTTTACCTTTTATCTTTTTGGGTCATCTATATTGAGGAATGTTTTGATGGGATTTTCCCTTTAGGGTTTTCTCAGGATAAATTTGTGTTGTTCTTGTGATACTGTTTCTTTAAGTGATCCTGTCTATATTCTTTTGTTATGAAATTGAAATTAAATGCTAATAATATAGCTTAGAATATGGAATTTTAAAATGGTATTAGAGATAGCCTGAATAGAATAGCTTTCAAAAGGTGAAAAATCCCTCTCTCTCTCTCTCCGAAAGAAATTAGGGTTTCTGAATTTTTTTTTACTTTCAAAAAACTACTTGCATAGAAAGTTGTGCCCTCCAAGAGCGCATATATTGAGCCTTGAATTGATGTTTTTGGGTGAGTGAGTCTCTGGGAAATTCAAACCCTAGTTTGACAGTTGCACCAGAAAATAGCTGGAAGCTATAGAAGCTGAATCTTGCAAGTCTGATTTGGAAGGTGAAGACTTGAGATCTCCATAAACCAAGCACACTAGTCAACTCACCTCATTCAAATGCATCTCCTGGTAAGTTTAGTTTCTCATTCTGCAGAATTTCAACTTTTTGTGATTTTCAGAAAAGATGGCCCCAAGAACTAAGCTTTAGGACAAGCTAGAATGCATAGAGAATTTTCGAGCATGGAAATACATGATTGGTCTCATTCTCCAAGAGAATGATCTTGATAAGTATATCAAAGAGGAAGTTTCAGAACCTAAAGATGCTGAAGCTAAGGAGAAACACTAGAAGGATATGATTAGGGCACAAAGGATTATTGTTGACTCTATCAAGGATCACTTGATCCCTCAAGTGTCATCCAAGAAGAATCCAAAATAAATGTATGATGCAATATCCATAATGTATGAGGTTAGAAACATCAACAGAAAGATGAATATAAGAGCTCAACTGAAGAGCACCAAGATGAGTCATGGAGAATCCATCCAGGACTACTTCACAAGGGTTTCTCATATCAAAGAAAAACTAGAAGCCATTGGATACAAACTTGATGAATATGAGATGGTTATGACTACTCTCAATGGTATTTCTAGACCCTGGGAGTCATTCATTCAAATGATGTGTTCTAGGAAGGAAAGCATGAATTTTGATGTGATATGGGAAGACTACATTCAAGAGGAGACTAGAGTGGAAAATAGAGAATCCTTACTAAAGGAGGATGATCAAGCCCTAGCCACTCATACCAAGAGAACAATAAATCAACCCAACTTCAATATGGGAAACCACAAGGAGCATCGACCTCCCAGAAGATTCCAAAGATCAAGAGAAATTCTATCAAATAAGGACTACTCTGGCTTTCAATGTTTCCATTGTGACAAGATAGGACACATTGCCAGAAATTGTCCTATGAAGAAACAAGAATATAAGAAGAGGATCAAAAACAAAAAAAGACACCATGCTCATCTAGCTGAAGATGAGGATGAAGAAGAAGAAGAGGAAGGACCTCCAAGAAAGCAATCCAGAGAAGAAGATGCAGACGAGTATGTACTATTCTCCGCTCTCTCTAGGTCTATAACACCTAGAGAATACACTTGGATTATTGATAGTGGTTCTTCAAAGCACATGATGGGAAAAAAGAAATCTCTGTCCAAACTTGAAGAAAAGAACTCTCCTTGGAAATTATTCCTAGGAGATGACTATCAATATCCAATCAAAGGAGTTGGTGAAGCAAGCTACAAAATTGATTCGGGAAATCCCCTAAAGATGAAAGATGTATTATATGTACCTGGTCTGAAGAAGAATTTACTTTCATCTCAAATTTAGATAAGAAAGGATTCATAGCTACCTTCATAGATGGTCAAGTACTCATGTGGCCCAAAGGGAATACTATTGAAGATGTAGTTATCATTGGTGAAGAAGAAGGAGGCTAGTATAAACTTAAGGGACATGCAGAAAAAACCCTTGTTCATGAGTCCACTGATCCTAGTGAACTATGGAATAGAATTATTGCTCACATCAATTACAAAGCACTACCTCATTTGAACAAAGTAGTGACGGGATTACTAGACATGAAGATCAAACATGAAGGCATTTGCAAAGGATGTGTGAAAGGAAAGAACATCAAGAATCCATTTCCGAAGAGTTAAACAAAAACAAAAGGTACATTAGAATTGATTCATTCAGATGTGTGTGGTCCAATGTCCTCCACATATTTGAGTGGTTTCAAATATTATATTACCTTTATTGATGACTATTCAAGAAATACATGGATCTATTTCTTGAAAGAAAAAAGTGAAGTGTTTGAGAAGTTCAAGGAATTCAAAGCCTTGATAGAGAATCTCTCAGACAAAAGAATCAAGACACTCCAATCAAATAATGGCAGAGAGTATACTTCAAAATAATTTGAAGCCTTCTATAAAGATTCTGGAATCAAGAGGAAACTAACCACTCCCTACAATCCTCAACAAAATGGTTTTGCGAAAAGAAAGAACAGAACTATCATGGAGGCAGTGAAGACAATGATATATGATCAATATCTTCCAATGCATCTATGGGTAGAAGCAGCAAGAATTGTTGTCTATGTACATAATAGAATATCTCATAGTGCTCTTGGATTCAAGATTCAAGAAGAGATGTTCACAGGAAAGAAACCTGAGGTAAGTCACCTCAAGATATTTGGTTGTCCAATATATATTCATATACCAAAAGAGAAAAGAACCAAATTGGACCCTTCCGAAAAGAAGGGAATATTTGTTGGATACTGTGAAGTGTCCAAAGCATTCAAAATTGACATTCCTGGATTCCATCACACGAAAAATCAGTAGAGATGTAACCTTTGATGAAGAAGCATCTCTCAAGAGATCTAGAAAATGTCAACATGAAGAAACATATGAAGAAGATGTACCTCCTAGAAATGTAGAGACTACATTCCTCCCTAAAGATGAAGCTCCTGAAGAAAATGACATGACAAAACCATAAGAACCTCCTATGATGGAGGTATCATGAAAGAGAAATCCTTCTTGGGAAAGATAGATTATACAAGAAGCAGAAATATATGGAGCTCCTGAAGGATCCACAAGGGTAAGTAATAATCCTAAGACATTTTCCAATTATGTAGCTTTGATGTGTGATTTGGTGGATCAAGAACCTAGAAACTACAAAGAAGCAGTACAGAAGAAAGCATGGGTAGAAGCAATGACTGAAGAACACTAGTCAATAATGAAGAATGATGTATGGGATATAGTGTAGTATCCTCCAAAATGGATCTACAAGATAAAACATGCAGCTGACGGAAGTATCAAGAAGTATAAAGCCCGATTTGTGGCCAGAGGTTTCTCTCAGAAAGAGGGAATTGATTATGAAGAAATGTTTGCTCCAGTAGCACAGTATACATCGATTATAACTATCATGGCACTTGCACCCATGGTGAAGTGGGACTTACACCACATGGATGTGAAGAAATCCTTCCTGAATGGTGTGATTGAAGAAGAAGTATACATAGAACAAGCACAAGGATTTGAAGTTGAAGACAAAAAGAATCACATATGCAAACTGAAGAAGGCCTTGTATGGCCTAAACCAAGCTCCCAGAGCTTGGTATGGAAGGATAGATAATTTCCTAACCAGAAGGAAAGAGTGTAGTATCCTCCAAATGGATCTACAAGATAAAACATGCAGCTGATGGAAGTATCAAGAAGTATAAAGCTCGATTTGTGGCCAGAGGTTTCTCTCAGAAAGAGAGAATTGATTATGAATAAATGTTTGCTCCAGTAGCACGGTATACATCGATTAGAACTATCATGGCACTTGCACCCATGGTGAAGTGGGACTTACACCACATGGATGTGAAGAAAGCCTTCCTGAATGGTGTGATTGAAGAAGAAGTATACATAGAACAAACACAAGGATTTGAAGTTGAAGCCAAAAAGACTCATGTATGCAAACTGAAGAAGGCCTTGTATGGCCTAAAGCAAGCTCCCAGAGCTTGGTATGGAAGGATAGATAATTTCCTAACGAGCATGGGATTTACCAAGAGTAAAGCCGATCCTAACCTTTATTTCAAGGTTATAGAAGAAGAACCTATCATACTATTACTATATGTGGATGATTTATTTTTGACAGGGAATGAGAAACAAATTATGGAAAGAAAGAAGAAACTCACTGAAGAATTTGAGATGAAAGACCTTGGGTTAATGCATTATTTCCTAGGTTTGGAAGTATGGAAAAATTCACAAGGAATCTTTCTCAACCAGGGAAAGTATGCAGTAGAGATATTGAAAATATTCAATATGTTGGAATGAAAATCCATGGCCACACCCATGGATTCTAACCTGAAGTTATTAGCTGATGACTCATCAGAGTTAGTGGATGTGACTTAATAAAGATAGATCATTGGGTCATTGATGTACCTAACAAATACCAAACCTGACATTTGTTTTGCTGTGAACACTTTGATTCGAATCTAGTTCAACCCAAATGTGTTCACCTAGTAGCTGCAAAACATGTGATGAGATATCTGAAAGGGAATATAGACTTTAGTCTATACTATGATGGAATCCATGAGTACAGATTGTATGGCTATATGGATGCAAATTGGGTTGGAAGTGTCTTAGACAGGAAAAGCACATCAAGTTGATGTTATAGTATGGGATTTTCTATGATTTCATGGTGTTATCTCCTCAAATAAATTAGTCAAATTTATTTTATTAAGGGGTAGAAATTCATTAGAAAAAAACTTTATTCAATTTTTTCAGGCTCATTTTAATGGGTTCCAACTTGTAAATATTTAAAAAAAAACTTTGGAGCTAGTCTTTATTTCAAAAAACTTGAAACATAGGTTTTTGTGGCTAAGCATTGTTTCAAAACAGTCTCTAAGCCATCAAAAGCAAACTTTCAGCAGCTAAGACAAAAATTTCAGGGCACTCCAAGCCATCGAAATTGGTGTTTTTACTATGAAAAATCATCATTTGCAAATGATTATTCTGAGTGAATGGAGAATCATTTTGCAAAACGGTTGGAGGTTTTTATTCCTAACATATAGGAGAAAAATAAATTCTCTCATTTTTCCTATTGGTGTGGCATACTTGGAGAATCGAGTCCATCTCTGATCCCTAATTTTCAGATCTCATAATTTCCCTGTTTGACACATGTTTTTGAAATACAAATCTCGGGCGAATGAAAATGAATTTCAAAAATACAAGAGAGGATTTTCCTAAACAAAAACCAATATACAAAAAACTCTTTCATATTATACACAAGTGTCACATATTTGAAGAACCAAATCCATCTCTAAGCCCCCGTTTTCAGCAGTTTGGCCCATTTTTTTTGTGGTAAAAGACGACCTGTCAGTCCTCCAGGTGGCATTTTCAACCTCATTTATCAGTCCATGAAGATTTGTTGCAGCTGTTGAAGTTCAGATAGATCTTTTGAGATATGGAGATTGACCATTAAAATAGGATTTTTTCCTATTTTCTTGCAACTATTTTTTATTGTCTATTTTTAGCAAATTCGATCCAGTTTTTCAGGATCCAAAATAATTTTGTAAAGGCTATAAAGCCTATGACTTCTGTAGAACAAAAGGTTAAAATTTTAGAGACTTTTTCATATTTTGTAAGCTGAATCTTCTCATTTCATGATCAGTAAGACAAGCTTCTTTTGCCATTACTTGTTCATATTTTCATCTTCTTGTCTATTCTATACTTGCATCTGAATGTCAAATTCATGTTAGTTCTATTTGTCTGATGTTTGATAATTGTCAACATGTCAATACATCCATAAACTAGAATTTGAAAGTAATTTACTTGGTTTATCTGGTCATTCATATAGAATTTGTGTGTATGTTTCTGCTAGTAAAGTAAGTGTTCTTTGTACATTCATTTATTTACAACTCTCTGAACAATGGTAGTTAAAAGCCTTGTCAATCTGGTTTTGTTTATGCATGTCTTCAGTGAGTGAGGTTTTGTTTATTCATCTGACTTGATCCATTTGAGTGATCATTGAGAAAATAATTAAGTTACCAGGCATCTTCGAGCTGCAACCTAGAAGAGTTTCCTAGAGAGATAACAAATTGGCACCGTTGCTGGGGAAAGGTGATTGAAGCTCAGCTTCCTTGGGACACGACATAGATCCATCTTTGATGATAGACAAATCCTGGAAACTTTTTGGTTGTAATCATCTATCTGACGACTCCATTAAGGATGGATTCAGTGGTGACTCCACAATATTCAGATTTCAAAAGCATTTGCTTCTTTTTTGGATCAAAGGTTTGCACCTCTCAAATTCTCTTCAGTTCCTGGTTTCCCACATCCAATACCTGATATGTCAGAATGAGGAGATTTTATGCCTATGTTCAAAGAGGAGAAAGAAGACAATCCTGTAGAACACCTCCTCAAGTTTCATGAATGCATGGATCTATTAGATTTGCAGCATGAATATGTTCATGCATTCATTGTATGGTGATGCACATCAGTGGTATTTTTCTTTACCTCCTTCTAGAATTTTAACATTGAAGGATTTTCACAAAGCATTCACTGAGCAATGTAAAAGGTATTTTTCAGATGAGTTTGCATTTGATAATTGTTGTGATGAATATCAATTACATTATAAGGTTGAGAATTTAAATAGAGAAGGATCTCTCCCTCACAATATGTAGCAGCCATTAAATGATCTTCAAGGTAATGTGGTTTCCCATCAACATGAACTAGAAATGGATAATAGAGGGTCTGAAGGTTCTTCTATTTTTTTTTACTTTCATCAATTTGAATAATTTGCCGAAATAGGGGACACTTCTCTTTGTGATCAAGATATAAATGATCTTCAGAAAGATAACCATAGTATAGATGCTTTAGACATTGTATCAAATGCACCTGCTGACTTATGGTGTCAAGAAGGTCAGTTTGTCCCCTTTGAAAATCCGAAAGATTATGAACAAATTTTTATATCAGCATGTGACAGATTTGAATCTGTAGCAAATTCTAAAGGCAGTCCACAGTTTTCATATTTACAGATCAAGGGAAGCTGTAGTTATTATGAGAAATAGGATTTTCAGGAATCATCTAACCTTTAGCTAGAACATCGGGAGGGCCCTCTTTCTCCTTATGAACATGATATTTTAAATTTATATGAGAAAACTGATTATGATGGGGATCCAGCTGATATTTTTCCAAATCTTTTTCAGAATTCAGTTTCTGATAATCTCATGCAAGAATCTTCATCCCTGTCATTAGAATTTTATCATGATGTTCCCATATTTGACAAATACAATGATGAATAAGAAGATTTTAAGGTTTGTGAAGATTTGTTGGCACCTATGGAATTTCATCTAGTTCTACTTTTCAGCAGAGAGATGATCAGAAATGTGTGTATCCTATGGTTGATGATAGTTATGAATTTGTAGATCAAAATTCTAGTGATATATCTTGCAAAGAAATTATCAGCTGTAATAGGCCAGCATATCATCATGATGAATTCCAATTATAGAGATATGCTGGAAGGGAGCAGAAAGGTTTAGATCATCAATTGAGCTTGCATTTTCCTTTGACAGATGTTGAGCAGTCCACATTCAACACTAAGGTCAATGAAGACATCCATCAGCAAAATCTTCTCAGTTAGTTGGAATAGCTGCTTAAAGAGGTATTCTTTTATGATTTTGATGACCTGATTGTTCAATATTTGGAATCCATGAGAAACATAGATATCAAAATATTTTTGTCAGACAAAGAACAGTTCTGTCATATTTTCAAATTATATTTCTGCATGACATGGATTCCATTATTTTTCGAGCCAAGATAAAAAACAAGTTCAGTAAATCAATTTCTTACATGGATTCATTGGAAGCATGAGTTTACTTGATTAAGAAGAAGTACACTGGGTTAGTGTAGAAATAGGCAGCAGAATAATATTTGCATACAAGCAGATAGATTATGTTCAATTGTTGTTTTCTTGAATAAGAAGATCAAGCTATAAGAAGGCTACAGGGGATCAGTTGTAAATGCCAAATGACTCAATGCCCAATGGAACACTAGAAGATAGGTTTGAATTTTTGTTTTACAGGGAAGGAATCGGATCTATGGTTCTTGGAATCTCACTCATAGGGAGGATTCCATCCCCAAGTAGGAGCCAGATGTTATATTCTCAAATAAATTAGTCAAATTTATTTTATTAAGAGGTAGAAAGTCATTAGAAAAGAACTTTATTAAATTTTTTCAGGCTCATTTTAATGAGTTCTAACTTGTAAATATTTTTTACAAAAACTTTGGAGTTAGTATTTATTTCAAAAAACTCGAAACACAGGTTTCCATGGCTAATAATTGTTTCAAAATGGTCTCTAAGCCACCAAAAGTGGACTTTCAATACCTAAGACCAAAATTTCAGGGCTCTCCAAGCCATCGAAATTGTCGCTTTTACTATGAAAAGTCATCATTTTCAAATGATGATTCTAAGCGAATGGAGAATAATTTTATGAAACGGTCAATTTTTTTTGTTCCTCACATGTCAGAGAGAAATAAAATCTCTCAGTTTTCCTACAAATATTGCATATTGGGAGAATCGAGTCCATCTCTGAGCCCTAATTTTTAGATCTTAGAATTTCCCTATTTGACACATGTTTTTGAAATACAGATCTCAAGAAAATGAAAATGAATTTCAAAAAATTAAGAGATCTTTTTTCTCAATACAAACCAATATACAAAAACCTCTTTTGATTTATACACAGGTGTGACATATTTGGAGAACCAAATCCATCTCTGAGCCCTAATTTTTAGCAGTTTGGCCGATTTTTTTGTGTTAAAAGATGACCTGTCAGTCCTCTAGGTGGCATTTTTGACCTCATCTATTAGTCCATGAAGATTTGCTGCAGTTGTTGAAGATCAGGAAGATATTTTGAGATATGGATATTGACCATCAAAATAGGATCTTTTCCTATTTTCTTGCAACTGTTTTTGATTGTCTATTTTTAGCAAATTCAATCCAGTTTTTCAGCATCCAGAATAATTTTGTAAAGGCTATAAAGCCTGTGACTTCTGTATAGCAAAAGGTTCAACTTTTAGAGACTTTTCATATTTTGTAAGCTGAAGCTTCTCATTTCATGATCAGTAATACAAGCTTCTTTTTCCATTACTTGTTCATATTTTCATCTTCTTGTCTATTCTATACTTGCATCTAAATGTCAAATTCATGTTAGTTATGTTTGTTTGATGTTTGATAACTGTCAACTTGTCAATATATCCATAACCTAGAATTCAC
Organism: Pseudotsuga menziesii; assembly: GCA_001517045.1. Classification (NCBI taxonomy): domain Eukaryota; kingdom Viridiplantae; phylum Streptophyta; class Pinopsida; order Pinales; family Pinaceae; genus Pseudotsuga; species Pseudotsuga menziesii. The sequence goes on along the minus strand of LPNX010523541.1, from coordinate 181,998 downwards.
AAGTACTTTACTTGGTTTATCTAGCCATTCATATATACATTGTGTGTATGTTTCTGCTAGTAAATTAAGCGTTCATCGTACATTCATTTATTTACAACTATCTGAATAGTGATAGTTACAATCCTTGTCAATCTAGTTGTGTTTATGCATATCTTCAGTGAGTGAGGTTTGATTTAGTCATCTGACTTAATCCATTTGAGTGAATCATTGAGAAAATAATTAAGTTACCAGGCATCTTCGAGCTGCAACCTAGAATAGTTTCCTGGAGAGCTAACAAATTGGCGTCGTTTCCGGGGAAAGGTGATTGAAGCTCAGCTTCCTTGGGACACGACATAGATCCATATTTGATGATAGACAAATCTTGGACACTTTTTTGGTTGTAATCATCTATCTGGAGACTCCATTAAGGATGGATTCAGTGGTGACTCCACAATATTCAAATGTTAAAAGAATTTGCTGCTCTTTTGGCTCAGAGGTTTTCACCTCTCAACTTCTCTTCAGTTCTCAGTTTCCCATATCCAGTACCTGATATGTCAGAATGGGGAGATTGTATGCCTATGTTCAAAGAGGAGAAAGAAGACAATCCTGGAGAGCACCTCCTCAAGTTTCATGAATGCATGGATCTATTATATTTGCAGCATGAAGATGTTCATATGACGATGTTCATGCATTCATTGTATGGTGATGCACGTCAGTGATATTTTTCTTTACCCCCTTTCATCATTTCATCATTGAAGGATTTTCACAAATAATTCACTAAGCACTGCAAAAGGTATTTTTCATATGAGTTGCATTTGATAATTTCTATGATGAATATCAATTACGTTATAAGGTTGATGATGTAAATAGAGAAGGATATCTCCCTCATAATAT
>LPNX010523541.1:120873-158330 GCA_001517045.1 Pseudotsuga menziesii | reverse complement strand
GACTTAGAGAAATTTTCATATTTTATCCATTGAAATCAATAACAATGCTTTAATACGAAATAAAAATACAATGAAGAGTGAAGCATTCATTCCACTATCTTGAAGAATCCAAACCATGCAACAACATACATCAGAAAAATTCTAACAATAAGAGAGATGTCTAAAGATCAAGAGAATATTGTGAAAATGGATNAAAGAGGTATTCCATAGATCCAAGTAGAGCTTGAGGATATTTTTAGGGGTTATACATTTGACAAGAATTCCAAGATCTCTTTTCAAGTAGTGATGGTAGATCTGGGGAGACATTTGATCTAGTGTGTTAGCACTCAGGATGTACCCAGGTTGTAAAAGGTATACCCTGAGGTAACAGCAAAACCGCTTTAGGATGAAACTGGTATTTTCTTCCAGAGAGGGATCTCTCAATAAATATTTAACAAGACCATATTTAACTAGAGTAGGTATGAAATAATATTCAAAGATTTATGTATTTGGCTGAAACATTCATATAACCATTGGGCATGGAGTCATATACAATCTAAATATATCACAAATACATATACATGATATTCATCAAAGGCAAGGTAATCATATCATCACAGTCATTCAAATTCAATTCAGGTGGAACAGAAGAAATGAAGGAACAACCCATTAATCCAGAGCATCAACATGGATGGATTCTATATCAACTTTAGCAGAAAAAATCATATAATATATGAAAAGATGACCAAAGCATGAATACATGAATTCCAATCATCTAACGCTATTTTTCAGATACGAGGAAGAAAAAAAATGGAGTGTTACACAAAGGGAAATAAAAATCACATAAAGGAAAAGCACAGACTGTAATATCAACAACACATGAATCTCTGACAAATTCTCATGCATTCATTTTTTTATTCCAAAAAAAGATATGTTCTCCAACAAATAATTTTCAACCAATGGGTTCCAACCCCCATCTCATAAAAAGATACAAATGTATAGATAAAACAATAAGTCTTCCCCCAGCAGTTCAATAACAGAATGATCGGCGTAAATTAGAGTTTGTAATTGAATTCCTACACCACTAGGAAATTGTTACGACTCCATTCCTAACAGATCACAAAGTACAAATCAACTGAATAACAAACTTTCGCCTGACAGCTCCACGTCTTTGCTCCAACAGCTCCACTTCTTTGCCCCTACAGCTCCATGTCTTTGCCCCATCAGCTCCATGTCTTTGCCCCATCAGCTCCTCGGTACCTGACACCTGTTCCTAGGGGGGAAGAATATACTTTGTTTTCCCAAACCGCTCTATAGCCTTCCACTACTCTGAACTTGAGGTGTCACACTCCATCGTCTCCCGAATTGCTACCTCGAGCTCCATAAATGCTTCATAAGATTTCTTGGGCGATCTGGCTCTGATGATTGCGAACTTCTGCAGGATTTCGAAGTCTTCCGTCAACATGTCCACAATGGTTTGTCCTGTCAGGATCTTCTCTAAGTTATTAAATTTTGAGTGGTCCATGCGATCCTGAACAAGCAGGTGATTATAATGTTCTAGCGGGAGTACCCGACCCTTTTCATCCCAGAAGTATGGAAATCCATCTTCGAACAGCTCTTTAAACTCTTGTTTGAACTTATTGATCTGCACGAGCAATTCTTCTGACTTGTCTTGGACAATTTTCATTAAATGGTGTTTGTGGATGATCTTCTTCACCCACAACACTATTGAGATTCTATCCTTTATTCCCATGTCGTGCAACTTCTGGTATGTCAGTGAATTCAGAAAATTTAACATGTTCTGAGCTGTAGTGAGGGGTCTTTTTGCCATGTGTTCATTTACCAGTTTCAGTTTTTGTTGAGCCGAATCTGTCAGTATGGTTAAATCATCAATAAAATTCAGGTAGTGCAAGAACTTGGTAATCTCTATAGTCAAGGTATCCCAAAAGATATGTTTTTCCCCCTAGAGAGGGCCTTTCCCAATGCATTTTTCTTTTAGCTCATCGAGCTTTCTCTGTAATTGATTCCTGTCCTGCAAGATCTGTTTTTTGCTTTCACTAACTCTAGCCAATTCAGCCTTTATCTTCTCATTTTCTGCTTTCAAATCTTTGATCGCTTCTTCCTTCAAACTTACCTGGGACATTGGTACTAACAAATCATCAATAGAGAAATCATCTAAAGGCTTCTGGATATTTACAATAGACAAGTCTTCACCGGTGGGAGTCTAGCTCATCAATTCTTCCATAATCTCCTTCTCTTCCTTCTGATCTTTTTCCAACAAGGAGATTTGGGATAACAGTTCCTCCCTTTCGGCTTCCCACTTCTCTTTTTCCTCCTGTAGCTCTCCAACTCTTCCTTTGTATTCCATCATCTCCTGATGGACTTTCTCCTTTTCTTCTTGGAGGGCTAGCAACTCAGCTGACTGAACATGTTCAGTGCCTGGGATCTTCAGTTTCTTTCTCAGGACCTAGAGTGCATTATCCTTTTCCTCTAATAACCTTTTGACTACCTGTGTACTGTCTGAACTAGCAATGTCTGTCTGCAGCTTCTGAATCTGAACAACATTTGCTTTATTTTCTACTTTCTCATGTTTCAACTGGAATTCCAATTTGTCGGTCAATACTTGCAATTTATTGATCTTCATCATGGCTTGAAGTAAGTCTGAGTAGATGATATCGCTTGTCTATTTGTGGAGTTGAATTTTGTCCGGAGTGCTGATTTTGTCTAACCGGATCTCTATTTCAGACATTTTCCTGTCACTTACCATAGCCATTCTAAAAGTATTCCTCTCAGCATCTCTAGCGGAGACCAGAGAGGTTTTTGAACTGTACAGACTTCTGACCTTCGGGAGCAGATTTCTCATTTCCTCCATAGACTGCTTCCTCTTCTCCATGTAACTGGATTTTAGGTCTTCCTTGGACTTAAACACGTGGCATAATTCCGGACTGCCTACATCATCCTCCGCATTTTTAAAAGAGACTTGACTTATCTGCACCGCTTTCAGGGGAACTAGGGCATCTCTTTGGGAACCATCAGGAACCTCCTTATCTACAATTTCTCCAACTTGAAGTAGCTTGGCCTTTTTACGGGGCCCTTCTTCATCTACATCCATGTTCTCAGCTTTAGAAAAACTCCTCTTGACTACCATACCAGCACCTTCTGTTATTTGGGTCACTGTGACAGGTGTAGCATGTGTCCCTTCATCAGAATCTGACCTGTCAGTATACTGCAGCAAATTGGCCATTTCAGCCAGCCCCTCAATAGCTTGATGCTCAAATGGTTTATTCCTATTTGCTTGTTTTCTCAATGAGATCACCTGGTGGGGGTCGTAGTTCATATTTACATCTTTTATTAAATCCATATTCTCCATCAACCTTTCTATAAATGCCAGGGCACCTTTACCTTTAAAAATGAAAGGGCCTACTTTAAATGGAAATTTAATATTCAAATATTTTCTGAAAGCACCAAAGTGCTCCTCCTCAGACAACAATCTCTGCCTCATGAACTCCAGCGCGAAAATCCTTGGGGTCAAGAAGGATGGTAGCCTATAAGGCTAACCAGTAAAGCCATATACTCTTAACACTGTGTAACCTCTGTACAGGAACCAATCCCCCACCTGCTCTTCTGGCGACGACTACATTAGACATCTCATTTCATCCAGGACACAGGGCAGGTCTTCATCAAATAACATCCTGTAAATTTCAGACATGATCGAATTGGAAAATTCGAACATGTTGATTTGCTTGGGCAAATCAGAAGAAGATAGAGCACATAAGAACTTTAATTCAGTAACATTAGAACATATTAACATGTTAAGCAAGTGTGTTTGAAATCTAAAAAACTGGACCTTGGGAAATTCAGTCAACTGGAGGTGGATCGCCTCGGCAAGGTACTCATCTAAATTAAGCACGGGGACTGACTGGGACTCGGGACTTAAAGAATTTATTTTTAACAGGAAACCAAGGATAACATTACCTATATGACAATCTTCATATAGATGTAACACCTGACAGACCAGGGACATCACTAACTGCACTTCATCTCTAAAAATATGCAAGGGGTAAGGCGAGGAAAGGCCTTCAAGGGACTGACCTTCCTCCAGGATACTTGAAAGGAATTGAGAGCGACTTTCACTTCTGCAATTTTTGAAAAACTCAGCAAGGACAGATTCATTTATAGACTCATGATTTACAGGGTAGTTTTCGGGCAGACTACGGTTTTCCCTGACGACCGAAGCATCAATTTTACATAGTATTTTCGACGCGGACCGACTCACAATGATCCTCTGCAAGGGAGAATAGTTCACCGTGCACCATTCGAAAAATTCAAGGAAGTGTAGGGTTTTCTCAAGGGAGAAATAGTACAAAAAATACTTGCATACATTCAGAACGTCATTCCCCTGTGAAAAATAAGACCACAATTTCTCTTTTCTACCGGACACACTCCCTGTGGACAGGAAGGGGTCGCAGATGCCTCTGTGTCTATCTACTAAAAATTCCTCTCTGTCATCCGTGACCCGACCAGACACACTAACCTCTCTCTCTTGGTCCATTTCTTATTTTATAATGGTAATTGGACGAAGGAGTTACAGGATTAAAGTCCTACCTGGTTTACTGTGGAGGCGTGTGTTCGGAACGTGCCTGGTACTGACAACTGGAAGCTCCCAAAACGCCAGGTCCTTTTCGTCGAGTCCCGAGAAAATAAAATAATCATTGGGGAGGTCAAACCTGCCTTTATAGGACCACCCAATTTACCACGTGGACAACATTTAATTCTGCAACTACCACTTATCTCTAACTGCCGTGTGCTTCTATTTTTCGGCCTCATCCACGACCGTAGATTTGGATTCTCTTTAATTTCTGGCCTTTGGATCGTGTGCCATGTATCCAGTTCTACCTGGTGCCTTGGCGATAAACACCGTGCCAGTCTCCATCCCGAAATGCTCTCCCACCGTCAATGCAATTGCCTTTTATCATGAGCCGTTGGATCGGGTGACACGTACAAAATTCCGTTGGGGTTCCAGGCCTTATCCTCCGTGCAAGTTTCAACACCGGAATCAATCTCATCCTTAGATTATTCAATCTTTAAATTCCAATATTCGGATCAAGCACCATGTAATGAATTCTGCTAGGCTCTCTGGCTTTAACACTCATGCACCTTTAATCTTCGGAATCATCCACAGCCCTCAATCTAATATACCTTTATTGGTGAGCTGTTGGATCACTTACCGCTTATCAAATTCCGCTGGGCTCCTTCCCTTTATCCAACGTGCAAGTTTAGGCTCCGGAATCTTTTTTAGCTGTTGATGTGATCACCAGGCATTCATCAACCATTAGATCTATCAGCGTCCACCCAATTCCACTGGGAGCCTAGGACTTATCTCCCGTGCAATTTCACTCCCCAGAACTCATAATAACCGTTGATCTATCCCGCTTTGATTTCCGTACGTCAGATTTGCCATCGGATAACAAATTCTGCTGGGCCTTTTGGGCTTATCCGCCGTGCAGGTTTCACTTCTGGAATCAATCTCATCCCTCAATAAGATCTGACCTCGCCTCTCCATCGTCGAATTGAGAGAAGGATACACGATTCCGCCAGGCTCCATTTTCTTAACCAACTCGTGCCTTCACAAGGCAGATTTGATGTGAACCGTGGATCTGCCCAAGACGACTTTATAACCTTTGATCTGTACAGCTGGTTAAAAGTCGGAACCTGTCTTATCTTCCTTGCATGTTGCGAAGGGTGGGGGGAATACCAACCATTGATTTTCGTCCTTCCTTCATCGCGGCCATGGGATCTTTGGAAACCTGATCGATATTTTGACTATCATTCCACCTTTGCACTATATCCTTTAACCAAAGTATTTAAACACATCACCTTATCTCTACCATGGTCTTATTTCTCCCTTTGTTAAATACAGGTGTTAACAGCTGGCTCCATCTGGGGATGATATCCTCCCTACGAGGTATCAAAGAACTCGTAGACCAGGTGCCTGTTCTTTGACTTTGCATAATAACTCTCAAAAACCCATCTTTTGTCTTTTGTAAATATATCATTTTTAGATATTTTTAGGAGACGAATGGTAAGCCTCCTGGATCTTAGCACTTTCACTGCGAGCTTCAAATGCATTCGGCTTACCATTGTTATTTATTTGTAAAGAGAAACAAATATATACAATTCTATGATACAAACTTTACCTTCCTCCTCAGGACAGGTAATGCTTCAGATATCTTCCATTAATAGGGTTACTCTCCAGAAGAATCCTATTTGTATATTCCAGCAAAAATGCATTCTGTCCTCTGTACCCAACAACAACATAAGGTCCGACCCACATAGGGTTGAACTTGCCATGCTTGTCTTCATTAGGAGCATCCCACTTTAAAACCAGGTCATCAATCTGAAACTGCCCTTCCTTGATCCTTCTGTCAAAAGTATTCTTCAGTTTTTCTTGATGAGACTGCACTTTGTCATAAGCCTTACTTCTTCGTTCTTCAAGCTCGATGATCTAATTTATCCTTCGTTGTATGTGATTTGGTTCTTCTTACTGATCCTGGAAATACCTCATAACTGGTACTCCTAATGATGGTGGAAAAATCACTTCGGCTCCATATACCAGTTGGAATGGAGACATGCCGATCACTCTTTTAGTGCTAATCCGGTCAGCCCATAGAGCATATTTTAGTTTGGTGTGCCAGGACCTTTTATTGTCTTCCAACAACTTTTTGATAATCCTCACCAGGCTTTTATTTGAAGATTCAACTAGCCCATTTCCTTGAGGATAATAGGTAGTCGAGTGATTGAGGCTTATATGATACTTATGACAAAAATTTATCATTTTCCTAGATTTGAAAGTAGCTGCGTTGTCTGTTACTATCCTTTTTGGACACCCAAACCGAGCCAATATATTTTCTTCAAGAAACTCCATGATCACATCCTTAGTGGCCCTCCTGGTAGGAATTGCTTCTATCCATTTAGTAAAATAGTCTATAGCTGTCAAGATCCACCTGTGCGGACCTGATGAGTTGGGGTTTATTTCACCAATAAAATCTAAACCCCATTGCTGGAAAGGAGCCTCAACTGTTATTGGATTCAGAGGGAGAGGCAGTACCTTTCTTTTACCGTCGAAAATCTGGCATTGATGACATTTACTGGTTTCTTTATATACATCAGAGAATAACATAGGCCAGTAATAACCAGCTCTCAGGATCTTGTTTGCCGTCACCTTCCAAGAATGATGTCCTCCGCAGTCTCCTTTGTGAAATTCATTGGTAATTTGCTGGGCTTCATCCTCCAATAGATAATTTAGTAGAACTCCTCCAGGATCCTTCCAATAAAGATACTTATTTATGATACAGAATTTAGCATATTTCAACTTTACAGACCTTGCTCTTGATTTACGTAATCCTTCTGGGGCTTGCAAATTTTGGAGGACATATACAATACCAGAGTACCATGGAGAGGCTACAAAGTCAGGCATCACTTCGATCTCTGAGTCCAACTGATCAGACTGGTGAGTTAAAAAATTGATCTGTAAAGATTCACAATTTGAGTTTGTCATCATCTTTGCTAACCCTTGCCCTCTGACCAGCTTCGTGGGTTTTATTTCTATATCATATTCCAATAACGTAGCTATCCATCTCGCCCTCCTGCCTTCGGGGTCTGGCTGAGTCAAAATTGCTTTTACTGCAGCAGTTGGAGCATGTGCAATTACATGGGAATGCAAAACATATATTCTGAAATCCTTTAATGCTTTAATCAGGGCATAGGCCTGCTTTTCCATGATATCATATTTCAACTCCCCATCTCGTAGCATTTTACTGAAAAAGGCTATGGGTTGTTCCAAATTTTCCTCATTTTTCTGTAACAATACTGCTGCTATAGTATGTTCAGAAGCATAGGAGAATACTGAAAAATCCTTGGCAAAATCAGGACTTACCAAGACAGGAGCTTCTAAAATGGCTTTCTTGATTTCCTGAAATGACTCCTTAGCTTCTGTATTCCATTTTATTTCGTGACCTTTTATTCAACATATTGGTAATATTCATTAGAATCTCTGTGAAGCTTGGTACAAATCTTCTCAAGAAATTCACCTATCCCAGAAATGATTGTATCTCCTTTTTGCTTCTGGGTTCTCCTACCTTCGGAATTGCACTCACTCTTTCAGGATCAATCTTTATGCCATATTTGGATATTATATGGCCTAGAAGCTTTCCTTCTTCTAGTGAAAAATTAGACTTCTTAGGATTCAAAGATATGCCAAATTTCCTACACTTCATGAAGACCCTCTCCAGATGATGGAGATGCTCTCTATCAGACTTTGAGTAGACTGTGATATCATCCATATAGATTACCACGAAGCTTCCAATTTCTCCTGCAAATGCAATGTCCATAGCTCGCTGGAAAGTGGCACCTGCATTCATCAAACCAAAGGGCATCTTCGTATACATGAAAGTGCCCAAGGGTGTAGTAAAGGTAGTTTTCTCCTGATCTTCTGGCAGCACTTTGATCTGATTATACCCTAAAAAACCATCCAGCATCGAAATCCTTTTAGCTCCCACCACTTGCTGCAGTATATGATCCATCTTGGGCAGAGGATAGTTGTATTTCATGGTGACCCTATTTAAATTGCAGAAATCTATGCATAGCCTTATCTCTCCATTCTTCTTTCTGACAGGGACCAAATTCGCAATCCATTTAGAAAATCTGAGTGTTACAATGATCTTGGAATCAAATAACTTCTTTATTTCCTTCTCAATGACAGGGAGTAGCTTAGGATTGATCCTCCTGAGTTTCTGCTTAAAAGGCTTTTCTCCAGGCTTTATAGGAATAGTATGCTGTATGATAGATGTATCATATTCTTTGAGATATTCGTAACTCCAAGCAAACACATCTGTATATTTTTTCATCAACTTTACATACTCCTCTTTCTCCTTTTCCAGCAGCTTCTTGGATAATTTTATGATTTTAGGATTTTCCTCAGTGCCAATATTTTTGTCTTCAACGGCATCACCAATAGGTTTCACTTTGGGGTTCTTGGCAACATCATTTTGATCAAAGAGCCTCTCTAAAGGGATCAGGCCTCTTGGTATGAAATTATTCTTCATCTGGATGATATCCTTACCTCCCAAGGTCTTCCTTAACTTCTCAGTATCTTCTTCTGATTCAATTTATTCGTCATCTCTAGGGGTCCTATCATTATCATTTTCACTGTCAAAATGGGTATTCACAAACTCCCCTGACAACTCTAGGAATCTTCGGATATGCATATCATCTTCGAACACCTGCCAGTATTTGTAATTGTCAAGGATAGAAGGTCTGTTCAAAATCTCCACCTGGTATTCCTTTTGACTAGTCATTGGGGTCTCAAATTTTCCAGCAGATACTGCTAAGGAATCAGCCACCAAATTCTCAACCCTGGGAACCACTTGAATTGTATGCTCCATGAAGAAATTGCCAAGCATGTCCCATACTTCATTTTTGTAAGCCCTCATCCGAGGATCTTTAGTTTGATAAATCTCATTTACCTAGTTTACTACCAACTCAGAATCTCCCAAGATCCTGACCCTTTGAGCCCCCAGATCTTTCAAAGCATGTAACCCCAACAATAGAGCCTCGTACTCAGCTACATTATTTGTGCATTCAAAAAGCAATTTATATGACAAAGCTTTGAAATCATGGATAGGAGAAATGATATAGACACTGGCCCCAGCACCAACCTTTGCAATAGATCCATCAAAGTACATGATCCATTGGCCTTCTTTTTTTTGCTTTGCTTCCAAAGCCTCCTGTTCCAAAACTTCCTTTTCATCATTCTCCTGAGACTTCTCTTGCAATGTATTTTCTGCCTCATGTGGGATAGTCTCATTAAAGAAAATGGAAGACCCCAAATCAGTATCAACAGCATATATGTGGTGGACTTTAGGTTTATCTTGACTGCTAACCACATAGGGAGTTCTTTTTTCACTATACAACCTTCTGCTCCCATCTGGAAAAGGAATCGTCGCATATGACATGTCCATCTGTAAACTACCTTTCAGTTTGGAGGTGCAAGATCTCGATAGAAATACCCCAAATTTGGGTGGGATATCTGCTACCACCACATACATGACTATAGTTTTAGATGGCAATTTATTCAGGGTCACCACCATGTCTTTAATTAGACCAAGGCACTTTACTCTCCTAGAATCAAATGAGTATAAATCCTTATAAGGTCTGGTTACTTCTAATCCCAGACTTTCTACAACTCCTTTAGGCATTAGATTGTGTGATGTCCCAGAATCCAACATAGCATTATGGACCACTTTGTCATGCACATTTAGACTTAAATAGAAAGGAGGAACTTCTTCATCTTCTAAATTTTCAACTCTTGGCCCAAATGAAATAGCAGGGTTATCATCATTCAATTCTAAAATGTCTAACTGCCATTCTTCTTGGTTTTTGATCATTTTGGTGATAGTATCTCTGTATTCAGTGTTTCTCAATAGCTCATTAAATGGAACAAAGATCTTTAGTTTTGAAATCTCATTTTGTAGGTTAAAACCAGCACCAATCTTTTCCACATCAATCGGAGTCGCCTTCTTTATTATGTTATCTCTTTGTACCTCATTTTCAACCTCTTTACTCACAGAGGGTTCTTTTTGTAGTCCTTTCCCCTTTTCTCCATCCAAAGAGCTAGAGGAAGGCTGATTTGGATTTTCCTTCCCTTTATTTATGGGGACATCCCTATTTCTCAATCTCATTTTCCTTTGCACATCATCCATTGCATGCAAGTACCCTCTCTGATATAGCTCATTTTCAAATTCTTCATTTGGATCTTCCTGTGCAAACATGTTATGTTCTTCTTCGGTGAGATATATTTCTGAATCCTGTTCCCCAAACAGATGAATCTCATTTTCAGGTGGGTCTTCTTCATCCCCAACATAATTTTCAGGGAAAGGAGGACGAATAGGCTGTTCTTCTTGGTTTCTTGGATTTCTCTGCCTGTTCTGGGGAGGAACAGGGGGATTGGGTCTCCTGAAATTTGGATTCCTGATTTGGGGATCCCCTTGCTCCCTGTTGAAAGGCCTAGTATCCATTGTTAACCTATCCATCAAATTTTCCATGGTCTTCAACATTGTCTCAAATTTAACATCAGTGGAAGAAGATGAAGCAGGAGGCCCATTGTCTTCTTTTCTCCTCCTATCCATGTCTCTATGTTTTATCTTCCCACTGGCCATCATGTTAGCTTCCACTTCTAGGGCATCAGTAAACATGGCAGCTAGAGTTGCCGATCTCCTTTCCCGTAATGAAAATGAAAAATCATTATCAAAAGATCCAGCATAATGCAGTTGAGCAGCTGCAGGAGAAGGTTTTATATCTTCAGGAATAGAGTTGTAAGCCCTCATGAATTTGCTCGAAAATTCATGAACAGACTCAAATCCCCCTTCTTAAGACCATTGTACTGAGATAATAGCTGCAGAGGGTTTTGTTTATCGTCCCACCTGTCCAGAAAGGCATTCTGAAAGGCCTGGAAATTTGCTATAGATCCATTAGGCAAGTCTTTAAACCACTTCTTTGCTTCCCCAGAAAAACTTTGGGCAAATAACTGCAGTTTGACATCAGGATAGTCAACTTCTTCCAAGTCAATGAAATCTTCAAACTCGGCAACATGTTGTTTTGCGGTTATATCGCCCTCCCCATCAAACAAAGAAATCCTCTGAGAATAATTTTGGGGGAGATCATGTAATACAGCTGGCAAACGCAAGGGAGCAAATCTGGCAGCCATTGGTCTAGGTGGGTTCATAGGAATTGTAGTACTTTGAGGATGTTCGGAGGTTGTTGTTTCAGCTTTAGAGGCTTGTGGCACGTCCTTCCAGAGGGAATCTAACAGATAGGACTCGGATCTACTAGGATTGGACTCAGTATTTTTGAGGTCAGATTCAGACCTAGCTCTCATCCTACAAGGAATGAACTCAGTATTTTTTAGGTCGGGTTTGGATCTAGTCCTCAACAGGGTCTGCGCAGTATTGAATTCCCTAGCTATATTAATATGAGAATCAGGTGGATATGATGGGCCGAACAAAGGAAAATCAAACTTCTCTTTATTTTTTCTCTTAAACAACTTTTCTGGATCCTCAAAACTCTTCAGAATTTCGGTATCAGAGTTACCTCCTGTATGTCTCCTTGAAGCCAGAATGCCATTCTTGAATTTTGAAACAATTTCATAATGAAGTCGCCAGGGCAAATATACAACCTTCTTTTCTTCTTGAAATTCTTGTTTTCCCACAGAAATGTGTCCTAATCTTTGTCGTTCTCCCGGGGCAGATAAGCACCTTCGTCCCCGGCAACGGCGCCAGTTTGTTAGCACTCAGGATGTACCCAGGTTGTAAAAGGTATACCCCAAGGTAACAACAAAACCACTTTAGGAAGAAACTGGTATTTTCTTCCAGAGAGGGATCTCTCAATAAAGATTTAACAAGACCAGATTTAACTAGAGAAGGTATGAAATAATATTCAAAGATTTATGTATTTGGCTGAAACATTCATATAACCATTGGGCATGGAGTCATATACGATCTAAAGATATCACAAAGACATATACATGATATTCATCAAAGGAAAGGTAATCATATCATCACAGTCATTCAAATTGAGTTTAGGTGGAACAAAAGAAATGAAGGAACAACCCATTAATATAGAGCATCAACATGGATGAATTCTATATCAACTTTAGTAGAAAAAATCATATAATATCTGAAAAGACGACCAGAGCATGAATACATGAATTCCAATCATCTAACGCTATTTTTCAAATACGAGGAAGAAACAAAATGGAGTGTTACACAAAGGGAAATACAAATCACATAAAGGAAATGCACAGACTGTAATATCAACAACACATGAATCTCTGACAAATTCTCATGCATTCATTTTTTGATTCCAAAAACAGATATGTTCTCTAGCAAATAATTTTCGACCGATGGGTTCCAACCCCCATCTCATAAAAAGATACAAATTTATAGATAAAACAATAAGTCTTCCCCCAACAGATCAATAACAGAATGATTGGCGTAAATTAGAGTTTGTAACTGAATTCCTACACCACTAGGAAGTTGTTACGACTCCATTCCTAACAGATCGCAAAGTACAAATCAACTGAATAACAAACTTTTTCCTGACAGCTCCACGTCTTTGCTCCGACAGCTCCACTTCTTTGCCCCTATAGCTCCACGTCTTTGCCCCATCAGCTCCATGTCTTTTCCCCATCAGCTCCTCGGTACCTAACACCTATTCCTAGGGGGGAAGAATATACTTTGTTTTCCCAAACCGCTCTACAGCCTTCCACTGCTCTGAACTTGGGGTGTCAAACTCCATCATCTCCCGAATTGCTACCTAGAGCTCCATAAATGCTTCATAATATTTTTTGGGCGATCTGGCTCTGATGATTGCGAACTTCTGCAGGATATCAAAGTCTTCCATCAACATGTCCACAATGGTTTGTCCTGTCGGGATCTTCTCCAAGTTATTAAATTTTGAGTGGTCCATGCGAGCCCGGACAAGCAGGTGATTATAATGTTCTGGTGGGAGTATCTGACCCTTTTCGTCCCAGAAGGACGGCAATCTATCTTCGAACAACTCTTTAAACTCTTGTTTGAACTTATTGATCTGCACGAGCAATTCTTCTGACTTGTCTTGGACAATTTTCATTAAATGCTGTTTGTGGATGATCTTCTTCGCCCATAGCACTATTTAAATTCTGTCCTTTATGCCCATGTCATGCAACTTCTGGTATGTCAGTGAATTCAGAAAATTTAACATGTTCTGAGCTGTAGTGAGGGGTCTTTTTTCCATGTGTTCATTTACCAGTTTCAATTTTTGTTGAGCCCAATCTGTCAGTATGGTTAAATCATAAATAAAAATCAGGTAGTGCCGGAACTTGGTAATCTCTATAGTCAGGGTATCCCAAATGATATGTTTTGCCCCCTGGAGAGGGACTTTCCCAATGCATTTTTCTTTTATCTCATCGAGCTTTCTCTGTAATTGATTCCTGTCCTGCAAGATGTGTTTTTTGCTTTCACTAACTCTAGCCAATTCAGCCTTCATCTTCTCATTTTCTGCTTTCAAATCTTTGATCGCTTCTTCCTTCAAACTTACCTGGGACATTGGTACTAACAAATCATCAGTAGAGAAATCATCTAAAGGCTTATGGATATTTACAATAGACAAGTCTTCACCGGTGGGAGTCTGGCTCATCAATTCTTCCATAATCTCCTTCTCTTCCTTCTGATCTTTTTCCAGTAAGGAGATTTGGGATAATAGTTCCTCCCTTTCGGCTTCCCACTTCTCTTTTTCCTCCTGTAGCTCTCTGGCTCTTCCTTTGTATTCCATCATCTCCTGATGAACTTTCTGCTTTTCTTCTTGGAGGGCTAGCAACTCAGCTGACTGAACATGTTCAGTGCCTGGGATTTTCAGTTTCTTTCTTAGGACCTGGAGTGCATTATCCTTTTCCTCTAACAACCTTTTGACTGGCTGTGTACTGTCTGAACTAGCAATGTCTGTCTGCAGCTTCTTAATCTGAACAGCATTTGCTTTATTTTCTACTTTCTCATGTTTCAACTTGACTTCCAATTTGTCAGTCAAGACTTGCAATTTATTGATCTTCATCATGGCTTGAAGTAAGTCTGAGTAGATGATATCGCTTGTCTGTTTGTGGAGTTGTATTTTGTCTGGAGTGCTGATTTTGTCTAACCGGATCTCTATTTCAGACATTTTCCTGTCACTTACCATAGCCATTCTAAAAGTATTCATCTCAGCATCTCTCGTGGAGACCAGAGAGGTTTTTGAACTGTACAGACTTTTGACCTTCAAGAGTAGATTTCTCGTTTCCTCCATAGACTGCTTCCTCTTCTCCATGTAACTGGCTTTTAGGTCTTCCTTGGACTTAAACACGTGGCATAATTCCAGACTGCCTACATCATCCTCTGCATTTTTAAAAGAGACTTGACTTATCTGCACCGCTTTCAGGGGAACTAGGGCATCTCTTTGGGAACCATCAGGAACCTCCTTATCTACAATTTCGCCAACTTGAAGCAGCT
The DNA here is from genome assembly GCA_001517045.1 of Pseudotsuga menziesii. NCBI lineage: Eukaryota > Viridiplantae > Streptophyta > Pinopsida > Pinales > Pinaceae > Pseudotsuga > Pseudotsuga menziesii. The sequence goes on along the minus strand of LPNX010523541.1, from coordinate 143,277 downwards.
TGGTCTTTTTACGAGGCCCTTCTTCATCTACATCCATGTTCTTAGCTTTAGACAAACTCCTCTTGACTACCATAACAGCACCTTCTGTTATTTGGGTCGCTATGATAGGTGTACCATGTGTCCCTTCATCGGAATCTGGCCTATTAGTATACTGCAGCAAATTGGCCATTTCAGCCAGCCCCTCAATAGCTTGATGCTCAAATGGTTTATTCCTGTTTGCTTGTTTTCTGAATGAGATCACCTGGTGGGGGTCGTAGTTCATATTTACATCTTTTATGAAATCCATATTCTCCATCAACCTTTCTATAAATTCCAGGGCACCTTTACCTTTAAAAATGAAAGGGCCTACTTTAAATGGAAATTTAATATTCAAATATTTTCTGAAAGCACCAAAGTGCTCCTCCTCAGACAACAATATTTGCCTCATGAACTCCAGTGCGAAAATCCTTGGGGTCAAGAAGGATGGTAGCCTATAAGGCTGACCAATAAAGCCATATACTCTTAACACTGTGTAACCTCTGTACAGGAACCAATCCCCCACCCGCTCTTCTGGCGACGACTGCATTAGACCTCTCATTTCGTCCAGGACACAGGGCATGTCTTCATCAAATAACATCCTGTATATTTCGGACATGATCGAATTGGCAAATTTGAACATGTTGATTTGCTTGGGAAAATCAGAAGAAGATAGAGCACTTAAGAACTTTAATTGAGTAACATTAGAACATATTAACATGTTAAGCAAGTGTGTTTGAAATCTAAAAAACTAGACCTTGGGAAATTTAGTCAACTGGAGGTGGATCGCCTCAGCAAGGTACTCATCTAAATTAAGCACGGGGACTGACTGGGACTCGGGACTTAAAGAATTTATTTTTAACAGGAAACCAAGGATAACATTACCTATATGACAATCATCATCTAGACCTAACACCTGACAGACCAGGGACATCACTAATTGCACTTCAGCTCTAAAAATATGCAAGGGGTAAGGCGAGGAAAGGCCTTCAAGGGACTGACCTTCCTCCAAGATACTTGACAGGAATTGAGAGCGACTTTCACTTCTGCAATTTTTGAAAAACTTGGCAAGGACAGATTCATTTATAGACTCACTATTTATTGGGTAGTTTTCGGGCAGAATAAGGTTTTCCCTGACGACCGAAGCATCAATTTTACAAAGTATTTTCGACGCGGACCGTCTCACAATGATCCTCTGCGAGGGAGAATAGTTCACCGTGCACCATTCGACAAATTCAGGGAAGTGTAGGGTTTGTTCAAGGGAGAAATAGTACAAAAAATACTTGCATACATTCAGAATGTCATTCCCCTATGAAAAATAAGACCACAATTTCTCTTTGCTGCCGGACACACTCCCTGTGGACAAGAAGGGGTCGCAGATGCCTCTATGTCTATCTACTAAAAATTCCTCTCTGCCATCTGCGACCTGACCAGACACACTAACCTCACTCTCTTGGTCCATTTCTTAGTTTATAACGGTAATTGGATGAAGGAGTTACAGGATTAAAGTCCTACCTGGTTTACTGTGGAGGTGTGTGTTCGGAACGTGCCTGGTACTGACAACTAGAAGCTCCCAAATCGCTAGGTCCTTTTCGCCGAGTCCCGAGCAAATAAAATAATCATTGGGGAGGTCAACCCTGCCTTTATAGGACCACCCAATTTACCACGTGGACAACATTTAATTGCGCAACTACCACTTATCTCTAACTGTCGTGCGCTTCTATTTTCTGGCCTCATCCACAACTGTAGATTTGGCTTCTCTTTAATTTATGGCCTTTGGATCGTGTGCCACGTATCCAGTTCCACCTAGTGCCTTGGCGATAAACACCATGCCAGTATCCATCCTGAAATGCTCTCCCACCGTCGATGCAATTGCCTTTTATCATGAGCTGTTGGATCGGGTGACACGTACAGAATTCTACTGGGGGTCCGGGCCTTATCCTCCGTGCAAGTTTCAACACCGGAATCAATCTCATCCTTAGATTATTCAATCTTTAAATTCCAATCGTCGGATCAAGCACCATGTAATGAATTCTTTTGGGCTCTCTGGCTTTAACCCTCATGCAGCTTTAATCTCCGGAATCATCCAAAACCCTCGATCTAATATACCTTTATTGGCGAGCCGTTGGATCACTTGCCGCTTATCAAATTCCGTTGGGCTCCTTCCCTTTATCCAACGTGCAATTTTAGGATCTGGAATCTTTTTTAGCTATTGATGTGATTTCCCGGCATTCATCAGCTGTCAGATCTATCGGCGTCCACCCAATTCTGCTGGGAGCCTGGGACTTATTTCCCGTGCAATTTCACTCCCCGAAACTCATAATAACTGTTGATCTATCCTACTTTGATTTCTGTCCGTCAGATCTGTCATCGGATAACAAATTCTGCTGGGCCTTTTGGGCTTATCCGCCATGCAGGTTTCGCTTCCGTAATCAATCTCGTCCCTCGATAAGATCTGACCTCGCCGGATTGAGAGAAGGATACACGATTACGCCAGGCTCCATTTTCTTAACCAACTCGTGCCTTCACAAGGCAGATTTGATGTGAACCGTGGATCTTCCCAGGACGACTTTATAACCTTTGATCTGTACAGCTGGTTAAAAGCTGGAACGTGTCTTATCTTCCTTGCATGTTGCGAAGGGCGGGGGGAATACCAATCATTGATTTTCGTCCTTCCTTCATCGCGGCCATGGGCTCTTTGGTAACCTGATCGATATTTTGACTATCATTCCACCTTTGCACTATATCCTTTAACCAAAGTATTTAAACACATCACCTTATCTCTACCATGGTCTTATTTCTCCCTTTGTTAAATACAGGTGTTAACATAGTGTACTTATATCGGGTTCTTGGAGTTCAAGGATTAGGAAAAGAACTTTACAAAGAATAAGATCAAGGTTTTGGAGAAGAGTATACCTCTAAGGACTTCAATATTTTCTATAAGGAGGTAGGGATCAAGAGGGATTCAACAACAAGATAAGTATTCAATGCCTTGTGCAATGCATTTTATTTACTTAAGTTAAGTTGATATTTTGTTAGCACAATTATTTAAATGATACCGGTTAACTCTTGTGGAGATGTGTGTCATGTATTGAAAGGTCCATAGTGGAAACTTTCAAGTTGACAATCCATGATCAAAATTTAACCATGTTCTTATGGGTAGATTCATCCAGTACAATAGTTTAAGATTAGAACAAGAGTCCTCATTAGATATTGGGTGACAAGACTCATGAAAAGGTATTCACAGGAGTGAAGCCAAAGGTCATCCACTTGAGGATATTTGGTTGTCCAGTATACATCCATGTGTCAAAGAAGAAGAGGAAAAATTTAGAACCTTCTGAGAAGAAGGGTACTTGTGTGGGATACAAGACTTTAAAATACGACACGATCTAGATTCTAGGAACAATGACAAATTGAGGTTATTGGGGATGTTACTTTTGATGAGGGTTATCCTCTAGGAAGTACACAGAGTCTCACATGGAGATTGATAGTGAGGAGAAGGAGGATCTAAAGGATGAGGGTATGGTTCCCTCTAGTACACTTATTCATCTTTCAAAATATTACGAGGATTCAGTAGACAGAGACAGTGGATATACCTAGATATCTTGCAGTGACTAGGAAGAGGCCATCATGGATTCATTATGCTTTGTAGGCTCAAAGAGAGTCATGGATGATATTCAATGTTTTTGACGTAGTAGGAGGTTCATCTCAGTGTAGAAGGAAGCAAGTTTTTTCAGTGCTAGATACTCAGATGCATGGAAATCGGGGTCTCCAGATGTAGAGAGTGCATGATACTAAAATGTAGAGAGTATAGGATACTAAGATATATAGAGAGAAAAGTATCCAGATGCAAAGAGTGCAGGATACTTAGATGCAAAGGGAGTAGAGTTTCCATAAGCAGAGGGAACATGATACTCAAATGCAGATGGAGCAAGGTGCTCTAGCACAAAGAGAGTAGTTGTAGTATAGTTTGTTGATGATGAAGGAGGTGCCCCAGCCAGGAGTCCCTACCATGAAGAAGTTAGATTAAGAAATCAAGATGAAGGATCTTGTCCTGATGCATTACCTCTTGGGATTAGAGGTGTGGTAGATACCATTTGAGATATTCCTCAGTCAAGGGAAGTACATAGTTAATATCTTGTGAATATTTAGTATGATAGACTACAAGCCCATGGCTACACCTATGGAGGAAAATATGAAGATGCTGATTGATTTCACTTCATATTTAGATTCAGTGGATCCCACTATTTTTAGGTAGCTAATTAGATCATTGATGTACCTATTTAACACTGGGAAATATATTTCCTCTGTAGTAAGCACCCTAACCCAGTTTACGGTTGAACTGGGGCATGTACAATGGGTTGTGGAAAAGCATGTGTTGAGGTACCTATGTGGTACAACTGGATATGGTCTGAGATATGTATTAGGTGGTGAAGTGAGTCTACATTGATATACATATTCTGAATAGGAAGGGAGTCTAGTGGACATAAAGACAACCTCAGTTCCTTCCATGACACTATCATTTTTTAACACAAAATGTGACGCCTTAGATATCTGATTTTCGACATATTGGCGTTGGAAATTTAAAAATCCTCTCTTTTTTTAAACGTTGGTTGAATTTTGGCCATTTTTCGACAATGATAAAACCTCATAGGAAATCTAACATAAAATAGTCGCATGTCTGATAAATAATTTCACCTCTTAGATGTAAAAAAACTCTACTAAGTTTTCTTTGTGGATGTCAGATAACCAACCACAAATTTCAGTACATTGACGTTGGATCTCCAATAGGGGTCTCCTTCATGGATGTTGGATACCCGACAACATATTCACTTCATGAATGTCAGATATCCGATGGCTATTCCTCCAATTTTTTGTGGTTAGTATAACCACATTGTCGGATTTAATAGAAATCCGACAACAAATTTCACTTCAGTGATGTCGGATATCTGATGGATTGTCGACGATGATTCCTCCACTATGGCGATGGTAGTATAACCACGTTGTCGGATTAGATGGAATTCCTACCATAGATTTCACTTCCTACCTATCACATATATGATGAGGTTTCCTCCAATTTGCCGTCGGTAATATAACCACTCTTTCAGATTTAATTGATATCTGATGACAAACTTCACTATATAGATGTCGTATATCTGACGGCGTTATGTAAACTTAGAAAAAAATATTTGGATTCACTAAAGAAACCAAGGAACTAGTATTGGATATGGTATGCCTCATTTTAGATGCCTCGTTCATGGATGAATTTTTAGTAATATCCACCTCAAATTTTAACTCCACCCTTCATATCTAATTGTAGTATCATACGACCATTATGTTGATGTATATGTAACTTCGGAATGTATTCTTCTATGTATTTCATATATTGTAACCCGATGTTTATTCCGAGATGTCTCTTTTATGTATTTGAGTCATGTTGTCTTACCCTGATGTTCCGATCGAGAGGATTAATAATGTAAACAAGTCATATCAAGTCATTAGGTAAGTCCCCACAGTTTCGGGGCACTTGAGTTATTATACACTAATTAAGGTGTAGGCTCGAGTAGTAATTATTAGGTTGAGTCTACATGTGAAATGGCAACTCAAGTGAATGGATGAATATAAATAGAGAGTGAGAGTCTCTCTATTTATCACTTGTGAAATACATCACTTGCTCTCTCAAGTGTGGCGCACTATTGGAGAAGGAAATACTTTGGCTTGACAGAAGACAGAAGGCTATTGCTGTGTTGGGAGGTCATCTTACTGTTTTGGGTTTCACATCTTGTGGTGATACTATCTTAGAGGAAGTTGCGGGGTTTTCTCCATTTATGGTTTCCCCGATCAAAACTCTTTGTGTCTCTTGTCTCATGTGATGTGCTTATGTTATTTCCGTGCTTGTTATTCTCTCAGTGAAAAGATCTTAACATAATGCTAGCTTAAATGTTGAAAAATTAACATGGTATCAGAGCTAACCTAAGAAGAAGACATTATGCAGCTACAGGAACTAGGGCTTCCTATTTTGTGGATCTTCCTCCACAGATTTTCAGCAAAAGTATGCTAGGATGACTCTCCATTAAAGGGTGCATCTTTCTGTCGACGCGGAATTCAATTTCAAGCATTTTCAGTTTCGATGTGGAAATTAGGGCTTTCTATAGAAGAGGAATTTTTGATTAAGACCAGCATAGGATTTTTTTCCTCATAAAAACCGAATTTTAGAGACCTGGATGAAGAAATTTGGTTGGGTGAAACTCTGGGAAAGTCAAACCCTAGGTTGACCCTGAGCTAGGAGAAACCCTAAATACTAAAACTGCTATGTTTTGGTACATTCGCTATATTCCAATATTGGCAAAGTATCAGAAGCTGAAAATTGTAGGGGCCGAATATAAAATACTGATGAATCCTGTGTCCAAAAATCAGACTCATATTCACTGTACTCCAGGAGATATGATCTCTCCAAGTTAGGGTTCCAGCCTCTTCCAGAATTCATCCCTGAACATGACATCTGGGGAGATCTGCAATATCTTGAGCTACAGAGGTCCAAATGGAGATCCTGAAGATTTTCTAGAATGGGAACGGACTTTAATTTCATTGGTATGAATATCAGACTCAGATGATGAACCAGTGACACGTGGCATGCCATACAACTTCGCTGTTCTGAACAGTCCTGTAACAGGTCACCTTGGGAAAAGGATCATAAATCCCAAATGGTGAAACCAACTCTGATGAAACCTATGTTTTGGGATCAAGGACATGATATTTTACCTCAGTGAAAAATTTCAGACATAGAGGATCAGTAATTTCAGAGATATCACAGAAACAGTAACAGGCATTTCTGCAGAAGAAATCAGAAAATTAGGGCTTCCTGTTCCGGGAGCTTCCCTCCACTGTTTTCAGAAAAGGAGTACATTTGACAGCTCCATTTGAAGAGATATATCTATTTGTCCAATCAGATCTAAAATATTCCAAGTTTTGAAAATTAGGGTTTCTGCGACAAACCCTAGATCAGCGAACTCCGAGACAAGGATGGACACCTCAAATCAGTAAGATCTAATCCTTTGCTATTTCCATTTGAGGTTCTCATTTCAATATGATATATCACATCAGCTTGGTGACAAGCTTGCGGAAGTTGACAACTTCCAAGCCTGGAAGTACATGATCTCTCTGAAGAAAATGGATTGGACACCTATATGAGTATAGAGGTTCCCGTTTCAGAGGGAGACGAGGTTAGAAGCCTTTCACAAGAAGGACTTGGTCAAGGCCAAAGAAGACATCATGATCATGCTACAGAGGATGATGAACTATCCAGAAAGAGATCCAGATATGAAAGTGAAGATTCTTCAAGCGAGGATGAATATGTTTTGATATCAGCTCTCACAGGTAACATTACTCATGGAAGTGATGATTGGCTTATAGACAGTGGGGCTTCCAAACATATGATGGGATTCAAGGAGTCCTTTGTAAGGCTATTAGAACAGGAATCACCTCACAAGGTGAAACTAGGAGATGACTACCAATATCCAATAAAAGGTAGTGGGGAATCTTCATACAAGCTAGACTATGGTAAGTCTCTAACAATGAAAGAAGTATTGTTTGTGCTAGGATTGAAGAAGAAACTTCTCTCCATTTCAGCATTGATACAAAAGGAATGTGGGCTGCATTCATAGATGGTCAAGTCATCATATGGCCAAAAGGAAATACTATCCATGATGTGGTAGTGATTGAAGAACAAGAAGGAGGATTGTACAAATTGAAGGGATATCCAGAACAAGCCTTGATCCATGACACAGTAGAGCCAAATGAGCTTTGGCATAGAAGGCTTGCACATGTGCATTACAGAGCACTACCTATTGCAAGCAAAGCTGTTGAAGGTCTTCTATAATTTCAAGCTATTTGAAGGGAAGAACAAAAATCAGAATATGACCTAAGGAAACTAGTTAAAGAATGTGAAGATCTAGAATGCAGAGACCATGTAGTCATAAGAGTCTCTCAAATCAAAGAACAACTTGAAGCGGTAAAAGAAAAGGTGAAGAATGCAAAAGTGATGATGGCCACCTTGAATGGCCTCCCAGGATCGTGGAATTCATTCATTCAAGTAATGTGTTCCAGAAGGAAGTGATTACTTTCAATAGAATCCAAGAAGAAGAAGAAGCTCGATTCATAAGAAGAGAAGGGAAGATGGAAAAAACTGAAGATCAAGCTCTCATCATCCAAAGAAGATCCCTCAAGCGATGAGGAATATGAAGATCTCAACTCTTGAAGAACTCCTTATCCACCTTAGCATTTGGATAAGAAACGATGCTATCATGAATGAAGAAGATGATGAAGCTGAAGACTCAAGAAGGAGTATACCCACGAAACAAATAAAGATAAGTATTCAATTGTCATTTCATGATATTATTTTGTTATGCATTTGTTTATATTTAGTTATTGTATTATGCATGATAGGATGTTTGCATTAACAACAGTATACTACTAATATGTATGTTATGGGTAAGTAGCTCATGGTACTATACAAATTCTCCATTGCTACTTATCTAGAATGAAACCTCTTTGCTGACATATTGGATTAGTGCACAATCTCAATGTTGTCCTGGTAGAGATGGAAGGCATCTAGAAAGTTTCAACGAGACATGGATGAATTTTGTATTGGCTAAAGTAGTTGCATGATCATATATTTATGCATAAGTGTTTGCCAGTATAAATATTCCTTATGAAATGTTTCTAACCATACAATTGCATTTGACTTGTAGGAAAGATCGCATACATAATTGCCTACAAGCAAAGAAGAATGAAGACTTGTTCCGAAGAACAAGTGACGATAGTTCAAAGACAAAGAATAATATGACGAGTGCAGTGACATCATTGATGCAGAACCTTCCAGCCACCAAGAAGAAAGGGAAGACCAGTTCAAGAAGAATGATGTCTGGGCGTAGTATCGAGACCTGAAGAGAAGTTCATAGTTCCATCATGCAGTAGATGGAAACATCGTGGGATACAAAGCAAGATTCGTAGCATGAGGCTTCTCATGAAGAGAAGGCATAGTCTACAAAGAAACATTTACAGCTAATAGAAGTGAAGTCACATGACAGAAGGCCTTGTATGAGTTCAGAAGACACCCATGGGATAACACATACATTATGAGCTTGATGAATATCTTAACCTTTTCTACAAGGTTGATATAGGATGACAAGCTCATAGATGGGTGCAAGATGAACTTTTGAAGAAGTTCAAGATAGAGGATCTTAGTATCCAGTGATGGATACTACTTGTCACTCCAGTACAGAATGTTTCAGTGCATAGAGTACGGAAGACAGAAGGAGTGATTGCAGAAGATCCTGAGGTTCGACATGGTACGATAGGATGGGAAGATTACTGATGATTCTAGGCTTTACTGAGAGTAAAGTGGATTCCAACCTTTGATCCAAGGTTGAAGGTGAAGGCCAGTGATGCTCCTGTTATGTGTCGATGCACTACTATTCTAGGTATGGAGGTGTGGCAGAGTACAGATGGGATCTTCCTTGGACAAGGGAAGTATGCAATAGAGATCCTGAAGAGGTTCGGGATGATGGATTGCAAGGCGATGGCCACACCTATGGCATCGAACCTGAAGCTATTGAGTGATGCATCGTCAGAGTCAGTTGATGCTACGATGTATCGTCAGATGATTGGGTCATTGATGTACCTGACGAACACGAGACCAGATATCTGCTTTGCTGTGAACACCTTGAGCTAGTACCTGACAGATCCGAGAAGTGTTCACTTGACTGCTACAAAGCATATTCTGAGGTACCTGAAGGGTACAATTGATTATGGGCTCAAGTACGATGCGAATCAGAAGATTAACCTCGAAGGTTATGTTGATTTAGATTGGGCAGGCAGTGCCATCGACAGGAAGAGTACTTCAGGATGTTGCTTCAGTATGGGATCAGGTGTGATCTCTTGGTTTAGCAGGAAGCAATCCTGTGTGGCACTGAGTACAGCTGAAGCAAAGTATGTCGCATCTTGTTCAGCTAGTTGTGAGGCAGTATGGCTGCGGAAGCTATTGTCTGATATATTTGATCTCCAGTTGGATGCTACTTGTATACATTGTGAAAACCATAGTTGCGTGAAGTTGTCAGAGAATCCATTGTTCCATGACAAGTCGAAGCATATCGAGATCAAGTATCACTATATCAAGGATATGGTGCAGAGAGGAGCAGTGAAGCTCCTGTATGTTGTGACGGAGGAACAAATAGCTGATGTATTGACGAAGCCATTGGCTAGGTTGAAGTTTGAGTACTTCAGAGAGAGACTCAGTGTTCTCCAGATCGAGGTTCCTTCCAAGAGACAGTGATGAGACCCATAGCCATTCTGACATGGTGAGAGGATTGGTTCCTTCCATGGTCAGTTGTAAGGGCTGAGCCATTCTGTCATGGTGAGAGGATTTAGTTCCTTCCATGTCAGATATGAGTGCTAACTATCATAAAAGGAATGGAGGCACCTAGTCAGTTACCAGGAACACTTAGTCAGGGACTCAGAGAGCCATTCTGACGAGCAAGTCAGATGTAAGGGCTGAGCCATTCTAGTCATGGCTAAAGGATTAAGTTCCTCCCATGACAGATGTGAGTGCTGGAAATTCTGTCGAGTAGGATAGATGTAAGGGAAACTGCCACTCTCAGGGAGAGTGGAGGTGCCTGGTCAGTTACCAGGTAGTTCAGTCAGGGACTAGGGGACATTCTGATGAGGGTGTAGGATTCGGTTCCTACCAGGTCAGATGTGAGTGCACAAATATCTCATCATTGTGAGCGGATGTGATCCATCCTGGATGAGAGTCTTCCATCATTGTGAGCGAATATGGTTCCAGCCTGGATGAAAGTGAGAAAATCTTCCATCATTGTGAGCGGATGTGATCCAGCCTGGATGGAAGTGCAGAACTCTCCCATCATTGTGAGCAGATGTGATCCAGCCTGGATGGATGTGAGTACTGTGCCATTATGACGAGTAGGTCAGATATAAGTGCAGAGCCATTTCACAGATGGTAGTTGATTGTGCCTATCATGATGGTGAATGTGAGTGCTGGGCCTTTCTGATGTGATTGTAGTTCACTACATGATCAGATGTGAGTGCTGGGCATGCCTTTCTGACGAGCAGGTCAGATGTAAGTGCTGGGCGAATACCTACATGAGAGTAGGCCTACAACCAGCATGAAAAAGGGCTGGATCTGTAGAACTTCCTATGACGAGATAGTACACACATGATGATGACCAATGGAGATCTAGATCGAGCTATGATCCAGATCCAGTTATGACGACTCTGAGATATCCAGATCGAGTGATGATCCAGATCCAGCAGTAGTGATCTAGATCGAGTGATGATCCAGATCTAGTCCAGTGATGATGATCCAGATCGAGTGATGATCTAGATACAGTGATGACGTACTATGATGATCCAGATCGAGAGATGATACAGATGAAGATGACTTGAAGATGAAGATGACTTGAATATGAAGATGACTTGAAGACGAAGATGACTTGAAGACGAGATGATCCAGTTGATACAGAGAAGAAGACCAGTGCTGAAAATTGTGTTGAAAGAATACCTTCCTAGTTAAGAGGGAGTGTTGATGTATATGTAACTTTAGAATGTATTCTTCTATGTATTTCATATATTGTAACCCGATGTTTATTCCGGGATGTCTCTTTTATGTATTTGAGTCATGTTGTCTTACCCCGATGTTCCGATCGGGAGGATTAATAATGTAAACAAGTCATATCAAGTCATTAGGTAAGTCCCCATAGTTTCAGGGCACTTGAGTTATTATACACTAATTAAGGTGTAGGCTCGAGTAGTAATTATTAGGTTGAGCCTACGTGTGAAATGACAACTCAAGTGAACAGATGAATATAAATGGAGAGTGAGAGTCTCTCTATTTATCACTTGTGAAATACATCACTTGCTCTCTCAAGTGTGGCGCACTATTGGAGAAGGAAATACTTTGGCTTGACAGAAGACAGAAGGCTATTGCTGTGTTGGGAGGTCATCTTATTGTTTGGGTTTCACATCTTGTGGTGATACTATCTTAGAGGAAGTTGCGGGGTTTTCTCCATTTATGGTTTCCCTAATCAAAACTCTTTGTGTCTCTTGTCTCATGTGATGTGCTTATGTTATTGTTGTGCTTTTTATTCTCTCAGTGAAAAGATCTTAACATAATGCTAGCTTAAATGTTGAAAAATTAACACATTACGTACAAGGAATCAAGGGGACTCGCCACTAGAACTCTAATTTTTTATGACACAGAGTATTGAAGGCCTACTTGTTCCCTAAATTTGTTTACTTGTGGAATAAGAAATAAAATCCTATTTCACCTCATCCTTCATGGTTCTAGACATCCAAATATAAATATTTGTGATTCATTCTTGGACTATTTCCACCATGTTGGGAGTCTCCCTAAACAACATTGTTTTAACGTCCAAAGTATATATAAAGAGATATATGATCATTCCTAATGAGAAAAATGATGATATATTTAATAATATTCCATACAACCAAGTAACTACTGATATTCCTCCTCTCCCATTTAATATCATGAATTTTCTTAATTGGGCCCATGAATCCATCTCTATGTTTACCTTGACCGTAGGGAGGGATGATGAAGCTATGGTGGATAAAAGAATTATAGCCATATTGACATATTCAATGATATATTAAGCCCCACATCAGATATTAAGAGACTATAGCCATTAATATAATATAATGTAATTTCCAAACTAATAGAGTATTATGCTACCCATCCTACCTAGTCTACATGTTCATATACTAGAAAAACCGCACCCTGTCCCACCTATGGATACAACAATTCAATGATCGTAATCTAACTAGGTGTCTTGAATAACTAAATTGGGTTGTAAAAGGTGAGATAGATTCTTCCCTATTCAAATACATAAATGAGTTAATATTCACAAGCTTCTCATTCATCATAGGTAGAGAAGCTCATAGGACGCTCGATAGTATCAATCCATGCTTACACCTATGTGATGTTCATGGGAAATGATACTAGTACTTAGGGGAGGTTTCCAAAGTAATAAGGATTTATGGAGCTGATTTGGAATCCCCCTACAATATCCCCAAGATCCTTACCACAATACGTTTTATACAAGAATATGTTAGACATCTGGTTGATATTGATTTATTCCACTTCTTGAAATCCATAAAGAAGATTCACATAGTTTATGTTGGTGTCATGATGGGATATGATTTATCAAAAGGGAAGGGTGTGAATGAAGCTATCCAAGTCTTGGATAAATTGAGCTTCCTTCTAGAGAAGCCTTGGAGGTGTTGTCCACATTTTACTATGGGAACAACAAAGGGAAAGTATAAGCTTAAGGCAAATGATCATGAGAAAAGTATAGAGAAGAGAATCTCTAACAAGAAATATTGATTGGAGGTAAAATCCATTCTATAGGTTGATGTATATCCCGCCAAAGTTATCACCAAATTTTTCCTAGAACTAAACCTAAAGAACTAGAAGTAACATCATACAACAACTTTTAAAAGCCAAAGGGTATTATGATTACTACAACTTCAACAGACCCAAGCCATGCCCATCTATGGTGAGGATTTTAGTTTTATTCGTTTATTCTTTTATTCTAATTTTAGTGGTACAACATATTTATGGTTGTGGAATATAGATAATAAATATGGATACAATCGACATTGTATAGTAAATTTGGTCCCATATGAAGATTAAGGAAATTTTTGTAACCAGGCCCAGATATTGCCATATTTTCTAACTATGCATGGAAAGGAAAATGCACACCAAGCTTGTCTTGGAAACTTTAGAGATGTCACACTTGTGCCAATGTCCGTTGTATTATCCATTTGAATCTCTTTGAATCACCCATGCAGGTTAGTATTGAAATGAAAATCTACCACAAGTCCTATTTTTCCCTAGGTAACATATCCATAATATCTATATTTTGAGCTACATATTTGAGGCCTCTGAGGAGTTGCCATTCCAAGCCATAGGTCACCATACTGACAGATTCAATATAGCTTGTTTTCAGATTCTTCTAGCCTGCTCTTTCTACTAGCAATGATTACCATGACATGGAGAAATATGCTTAAAACCTTCTATTAAGGAGCTTGGGGATTATGTATGTCAGTTACTCAATTTCCTAGATAATAGAGATTGAACTAGGAAACGAGGCATTGTAGTAAATCGATGGACATTATGCCTATAACATTTATCATTGTTATGTTGTAACCTATAGTACATATATATTAAGTAAAATATTCAGGTTTATAAAACCATACACAATCAATAATTTTCTACCAAAGTCACAAAATCATGATTGGAAATTCATCTCCAAAACCTCAATGAAAAATGCCAACAAATACAATATTTCATACCTTCCAAGAAATAATTTACTAAGAATAATAAAACATTGATAGTAGGCCCATATATAGTCTACCCAAGGACCGTTATCTTTGCAGTGCTAATAATATCCATCTTTGGAATAGTCTTTGACAACAATTCAAACCATAAATGCAACGTGGGGCATGAAAGGCTGAGTCCATTTAAAGTATTTGTTAGGGTCCTTGATTGATCAAATTCTAGCTTGTCTGAACCCTCAGTAGTCAGAAGCATCCGATGCAGTAAAAGTAATGACCCGATATAATTGTGTGGATGCAAAATTTTTTGGGAAGCAAGAATAATAGCATTCTATAGAAATCAACCAACCAGGAAACTTCAAATATGTTTAGCAACACTGTAAATTCACAATAAGTGGACAATAGAACTAATGACTAATAAAAAGAAAACCACAATCCCTATTGCACAATTTGAAAAACTATCATTATGAATTTAGAAAAAAGGAAAAGGATGATCACTACTTCAAATCAACCGCATTCTTACCATCTTTCTCTTTTATGGTGACTTCGTTGAGGGTGTTACCCCTCTATTTTAATTGTGTGCACTTAGGTTTTCATGAGGCTATAGTTCTGGTATGGTCATAAAAACTCGAGGATAGATTGCAAGGGAAAACTGTAATAGCACCAAGTCACGATAGAAGAAATAGCACTAGCTCGAAAGTGATTGGAGATGATTTCTGATAGTCTATAAGATGATGGAGGCCAAATTGGAGATAATTGCATTGCATGAGAGAAGAGGGGATGGGGAAATTAGAAACCCTACCAAACCAACAGATGGTCAAAGACAAAGTTACAAACTTGCAATTATAGTAACTGTTCACTGATTGAATTTGCATGCGTCAAGTAATTTTTACAAAGAGTTTCTTTTACTAAATAAACCAAACAAGACTGCCAAAAAACAATAAAATAAAGGTGAAAATGGGCAGAAAAAAATCCAAAAAGAATCCATAATAAACCAATAAAACATGATCACTAGGTAAGTGATCATGTTATCATTCTAAGTGCACTATGTTAGCATTATGTCCAAGGTTAAGCACCCACTCAATCTAATCCATACATATTTCCACCAAGAAAGCCAAAAGAATCCATAATAAACCAATAAAACATGATCACTAGGTAAGTGATCATGTTATCATTCTAAGTGCACTATGTTAGCATTATGTCCAAGGTTAAGCACCCACTCAATCTAATCCATACATATTTCCACCAAGAAAGCCAAAAGCTATGTTATTTTTCCCAAGGTATGGTATATGGGTTCCAAACATATTTTATATCTAAGAGTCTTGATACAAAGATAATACAATAGGAATTGTGCAACTATAATAAATTTTAAAGTTAGTTTGTTGATTATGTGGCCCTTATTGTTTAAAAAACCATTCTTTACTTAAAAAACAAACAAGTATTATTTTTTGGGAATAAAAGGCATATAAAAAATCAAGTTTTTTTTTCGGAAGAGAAGGTATAATTAAAAATTTTAATCAGATGAATTGCACTCTTGTATCTGGAACAAACCGTTACAGTAATATTTCTTGAGATTTCAAATTCAAAAATATAAATTCTAGTAACCAAGCATCACCCAAAATATTTCTCCTTAAATGACCTAAAATCAATAATATCAAACTTTTATAAGTGTTTCACAACCATACTTCCGCGGATGTATAACTTGCACACTAAATTAGTTGGGTTGTTTCACAAAAGGAAATATTGCTAAAGAGTTTTGAAAAATTATTAGAAGCAACACCAATATTTTAAACTAAACAAGTACTAACCTTGAGCACTACAACCATGATATGTACACCTATTGGATTGTACGCAATTCATATAACTAGTTCCCCAATATCTATGGTTGAAAGCTTGCATCCAGTTGAACCATCAAATTCTACAGTAAGATTATTTCAATAAGTATCAAACAAGAATTATCGAGGTGAATAAAGTATGCATGAAACTTTATACATATTACAGAGAACTACTTCGGTGATACAGAAAAAGAGATTTCCACATATAACAATTACATCTGAATAATGGTTTCATTGTAAGGTTATAGATCATTTATATGTGAATCCAATCTAAACATACATAAGCTTTCAAAGATGCAAAACCAAACTAAACTTATATTGGATCGAATCTAATTATATTTAGTTGAAAACAAGTGATAATAACTTGTATGCATCGCAACATCAAATGGATTTGATTCCATGCTTAACCAGATAGAAAACATGGTTAAAACATAAAACATCATTAATATTTTATGTTGCATATATTAGGATTCCTTTTGCAACATGTGCTTATGGGAAAGAAAACTCTGATGGTATTATTAACATTAGAAATTGTTGGGTCACCTAATTTTTCAATTGAAGTTAATAATACTTAATTGAGGTTGTATCCTTTTGTTCCCTTTGGGGATTTGGTTCTCTATTTTCTAGAAAGGACCTTCTAGTTGTCACCTGACTCAAATGAACATGTACTAGACAATGATCCTTTCTGTTGAGTGTAGATTACAAAATCCATATGTGAGTAGATTGGAATCTCTCTAAAGTCCTAACAAAACATTCACTTAAACATTGTGTAATATTTTATAATTATTCTACAAAAGGGATAGGTAATATAAGATAATTTTATTAATTTATGAAAAATGAACACAAAATTAGGTCAATGGAGTGTGTAGTACCATGAGAACGATACAAAGTGGGAGCATAAAAGTAGCTCCTATAAAAGATAAAAAGAAGAACTTAAATAAAACCCTAGTTCTATAAATGGAGAGTCAGTCTTGGGCAATAATATGTACAAGTATAAATATGAAGAGTGATGGTCCAAGGGAGGAGAGTGGATTCAATAAATAAGATGCAAAAATGGTGATGGTGAAATTGTCACGGGCCACTTAAATCCCTAGAATCACTAGAAAAAAATTGAGAGATATGTGGAAATTTGTACTCTGAAGAATTTATGTGTTACCCACTCTATAACAATATGAAGGAGTCCTACAATCTTGAAGGCGTGTGATAAATTCCTTCTCACCATCTTACCTTGAAGGATTGATCTAATTAGATGATTTTGGGGGTACTTATCCTTACTCTTGATTCCTCACTCTGATTAATTGCTAGTTTTTCATTAGATCACCCTCAATTTTCCTTAATTAATCATGTATTATTATTTAATCATGTCTTTAAATTTGACTCCTCCAATCCCTCTATAAATATGTAACAATATCTGATCACACTTTGGACTCTTTTTTTTTCCCATTTTCACCTTTAATTTATTGTTTTTTGACATGATCAACATCCTTAGTAAACCTGTCAACGTAGGCTAGTGTGCCTAAATCAAATATATCTCTTTTTTAAGAAAGAGGACTTGTGATTTGCCCAAAAAATCATCAGCAAGAAGTATGAAATAATGTGCATCTGATAATGATGGTGTTTGTATTGGATCATGGACTTCAACATGTATAAAATCCTATAATGTGTATGCTTCCATGTTGGTATATTTTTGTGCTACTTTCGACCTGATCATGTCATACATATCCCTTCTTTCTTCTCCATATCGGGTAGGCCATGAACCATCTGAAACCTACTTAAAAGGGCATTATGCAAAAAACAAAGATGGCCATATCTTCGATGCTAAAATACTTTGACATTAGAGTCTTTTCTAGTGACCATATTTTTCACTATTTTGGAATTCAAGATATATTTTTTACCTTTATTGGAACTCACAGTCATTTGCCAATGTCATGACTCAATATAAATATTTTATTTTGAAAAATATTTCTATTCCTAGGTAAAACAAATATGTATTCTAAAAATTTAAAAGCAAACAAATGCATAGTTATTGTGGGTCAATAAATTACTATTCTATCCCAAATATGTTTTTCTAGTAAACATTTCAAACAAACATTCTCTTAAAAGTTTTTGTTATGGAATTGTCTTAAAATATTAATATTTAAATGTCATTACCATTTCTAAATGCATATATGAGTATGTTTTCTCTGGGTACTCTTCAACATGAACATGATACAAAAAATGCACCCATATTTTCCCAAACTCACATTTAAGGTAGTTTAAAACCAATTTTGTTGTTGTTTTTTCACATAACTCAATATTGTAGAGACATGAGGTTGCTATGATGCATGGAACTACTCAAAAGTAACCCATGAATGTTAATTTACAGTTGTTAGGGATCAAGAACAATTTACAGGTTTCCCAAAATTTAGAAATGTTGTTTTTTACCCAAATAACGCCCATATTTGACTTAGGATCAACCTAGACCTAATATTTACCACTGCTATGACCTAAAAACAGCTCAGGAATATGCCCATAAATGAAAAAATGGAGTTGTTCACTACCCCTTTCACAAACAAGTGGCGAAAAAAAGTACCCTTACTGTTGTTTTATCCCTCAAACTTGCACAAAATTGCTCTAGAACTGGAATTATTGTTATTTGACACTATTTGGAGGTTATAAGAGGGATGAATCATGCACATGATTGTCCAAAATTGGCCTTGAATTGGTCTTGGTGATGTTGGTTGATTCTTTGAGGTCAAAATAGAAAGATTTTGTTAATATGAACTTTGAACACTTTCTATTTGACTTGCAGTAATGTTCACTCAAATAATTGATGCACCAAATTTTACATGCAGATTTCATATACCTATGCCATTCTAAAATAACTACTATTATATTCTATAATTAATAGTAGAGACACTCAATCATTAACAGGTTTCTAGGTTACTTTCAGAACTAAATAGACATGCTCTATTAGATATTTGTTGATTTAGGATTGAAAATACATCTATAAATGGCCTCAAACCAATTACTCTACACTTTGGTGTGCATATGTGAAAATGTCAACATAGTATACCTACAGGGAATCTCCACAAAACTATTGACAATAAACAACAAAATATAGAGAATGTCATGGCTAACCACTAAATTAAAATAGAATACAAGGTGGAAAACATTTTAGCTTATTAACATCAACATATCAATCATAGCATCCAGAGTCCCATACAATAGTACAAGCATAGAAGGGAAAACATCACATACCAAAATCGATGATAAGTTTCAGTGCATTCATGTCACCAATTCCATGAACACCTATAGATTTTAAAAAATTTACCTTGCAAGTTGAAAAACTCATTGCCACTTCAATTTAAATCTTGAAAGTTTCTACATGCATAATACATTCAATGATTTATGTACATTAACACATAATTCAGTAGAGATGTTACATGAATATTTGTCACATGTGCACAAAAGTAAATTGACATTATACATAAGATCCAACATCTCATATTTAATATCATACCCATCTATCTAAGCATCTATCCTAAATTCAGTTCTAGTTTTCCTCTTCCTTTTCTTACCCTATGGGTCTTTCTCTTACGAAGGGTGGCTGAAATTAACTCATGTTTTTAGTACTATACCTGCTTAAAAAATTTATTACTTCATCTTCTAGATTCCAATTGATCCAACAAGTGCCAATTTTTATCAATCATATAATTTGTTACACTGTAAACTAATCTACTACAATAATCAAAATAAACTTTATTTTGTCCATACATGTTTACTCAAATATCTATTAATTCCATACGTCCATCCAAAAATCAGTGCACTACATCATAATTGGTGTTAGTAACTTACTAGAACCTGTTACCACCTATATTCCATGGCATTCACCTAGGTTTTCATGAGGGTTCTAGACATTAGAGATCTACTATTTTTCATGAAATTATGTACACTTTGACAACTCAAGGCTTTTTCTTGATCTCAAACAAGGATTAATAAATCATTATTGTAAGTTTTGGGACAATATATGGGCTGAAGCATCCTTATTTTTTGAATTTATCAGTAGTAAATGAGGAATCTAGGCATACTTCAGACCTATGCTTAAACACACATTAGCAATGACCTGTACTATGGGAGGTCATGTGCATAAATTTAGTAATAAGAGGCATTTATGGGCTATTAAATATCACAATATCTATGGAAGAATGGAACCAGTATGATGTAATGGATAGCCATTTGATATTGTTTTTTATTGTACATGTGACCTACTTTCTTTATTGTTAGTGCATCTGCAATATTCTTTTTCTATTTACTCCAAAACTGTAATCTTTAGGAGGACTTAGAGAAATTTTCATATTTTATCCATTGAAATCAATAACAATGCTTTAATACGAAATAAAAATACAATTAAGAGTGAAGCTTTCATTCCACTATCTTGAAGCATCCAAACCATGCAACAACATACATCAGAAAAATTCTAACAATAAGAGAGGTGTGTAAAGATCAAGAGAATATTGTGCAAATGGATACCACTTCAAACTAGTTTTAGTATTAGATAAAATAGCCAAAGATCGAAATGAAAATTACACTTGTCCCAAACACAAAATCAAACTACAATGAAGAGTAAAGCTCCGATTCTTCTATCTTGAAGCATAAAAACAATGTAACAACATACATAAGGAAAAAATTAAGAAGAATAACAATGTCTAAATCCCTAGAGAACATTTTTCATCCATGTAGTGAATGAATCAATCTATGTGCAAGTTAAACATCCTTAGGAAACTCAAAACCTGCAATAGAATAATTGAATGAATAATGAAACACTCAAATATAGATAAGAGATGATAATAAGCTTGTAAATGAAATGCCACATGGAAAAATAATTCATGGAATAAGGCATCAAGACACATTTAATGACTAAGTTTTATGGCTTACTTGTCTCTAGGGTGACTGGATTGGATTACATAGTTGAGTTGAGAAGTTACTTGCCATGGAGGTGAGAAATGTGTCATATGGACAATTTAATAAGTTAAAGGGAACAACTTTCCTTGGATGTGAGTGGTTTGTTCTCTAGTTGGGCATGCTTCCAAATTAGACGTTGAAAACCATATCTATTGATCACATTAAATTCATTATTGAAGTTGATACATTACATGCCCAAATTACTGGGCTTAAGAGTTTGACTACAACTAAGGTGAGAAATTTATCTTATGTGTACATTCATTGATTTAAGAGAGAAACATGCTTTAGAGGCCAGTAATTTGTCCCATATGGGAAATTTTTAGTGATAAAAAACATTATCAAGTTCAAACATGCCAAAAATTTTAATAAAACCACTATGTACTTCTGACAAGCATTCAATTACTAGGCTTGAGGTGATCCACTACCAAATAAATGAGTTAATAAGGCCTTTTTCAATCAAATATGAGTGGAAACATTAAGAAATAAGTGATTTGATGTTCATCATCAACAAGATCCATAAAAAAGTTATTGTAACTAAATCCAAGAAGACATTGATTAATATTAAGAATTCCTATGACTTTCACATACCACCTCAAC
The DNA here is from genome assembly GCA_001517045.1 of Pseudotsuga menziesii. Classification (NCBI taxonomy): domain Eukaryota; kingdom Viridiplantae; phylum Streptophyta; class Pinopsida; order Pinales; family Pinaceae; genus Pseudotsuga; species Pseudotsuga menziesii. The sequence continues at coordinate 121,516 of LPNX010523541.1, read as the reverse complement.
TATGTGTCTCATCTAAAGAGAGGATTAAAGGACACCAATATCTTTCCATCCCTAGTTCATATGACATATTTCACCACTCCTCAACTATGTGTCTCATGTTTTGTCACTAGTACAAAAGCACAGATTTTTCCACGGAAGTTTTCCACGTTTCTTACCTTTTGGTGTAAAATCCGATGTAACAGGAACGAGGCGTCGCTGTATCCACGCCTGGACTCCTAGCCATCACTGTATCCATGCCTAGCCATCGCTACATCCATGCCTGGACTCCTAGCCGTCGCTGTATCCACGCCTAGCCGTCGCTGTATCCATACCTCGACTCCTAGCCTGAAAATCAAAATCTTTGGAAAAGAAACTAGTGTCAACAAGCCATGGGGTATGTATGCATAAATAAATTAACATCAAGGAAGGTATTGAAATTAAGGGGTAGGAGAATGTAACACTCATATTAAAGCCCCCATATTGTAATATAATTGTAAATTTCATATGGATGAGGGCCAAGCATATGTAATTGCAACTAAACAATTAGTAATAAAATATGAAGCTAGCTACAAACGGGGAGAGAACATTGAGAAGAGATGGAGGAATATAAATTCATGAGAGGGGAAGGTGTGTGAGAGGAGAATAGAGTGTTGGTTTCATGACA
>LPNX010523541.1:70903-113601 GCA_001517045.1 Pseudotsuga menziesii | reverse complement strand
ATTTAAACATTTTGCAAGCTCCTTCACCATTTACTAAACATCATAATACTTGGTATTCTTACTGACCATAGTACATGTAAGCAGTCCAAATTAGGGGTGATCTAGTCCCCCTGTTTGGTGTTACAATTTCCACAGAGGGTTTATTTCATATTTTTTAATTTTTATTCTCTTTCCACATGGTCCATGGTTTTGAATTCCCAAAGAAAACAAACTATAAGGGTGCAGTTGTTCATAAGGTGATGGCCATCCTATTTTGCCCCTTTATAAAATGGTTAATAAATGAAAATCTGAAATCTTTTGGATATGTGAGGTCTCATATGGATATGCTTATACTGTTAAGCTTGTTGGCCCATAGGCTATTGATTCTATTAAAAACATACATATGAATGATCAGCTTAAGAATTAGGTTGCAAAAGAATAGATTTCTCTTTATTTGCATGCAAGCTGTAATGCCAATCAAATGGATCAATTGCATTGCTTAGGGAACTCTAATGATTTAGACAACAATCCTCAATTACAACTGTGGCTGTTTGGATCAACTTCAAATGATTAGTTTGAGGGTTATGATTTCTAAGTACAACATATGAGCAAATAAGTGCATTTGATAGCCCCTCTTTACAATCCATATGGATGTAATAGCATGTTTCCTAACCTTACATCATTTTAGGCATCCAGCTACAAGTACAATATGGTATAGGATGATCTACCTACTTTAGTTTTGTGTTTCTCACAGTCAAGAAAATGTAGATATTTTTTTGCCACTGCTATTCTGAGAACTATTTATCAGGTAGATTATAGTAAAACAGTTCTTCTGTTGTCTCAATCCTGGTTCAATGATATGGTAGGATTATCACGTGCCACAAGTTTCAATCTATTGAGATGGGCAGGTTGTTAAGTAAGCATAACGATTTTATCATTGGTAGCTGTGGATATATGTTTTTGAATCCATAGACAACTTGATTTTTATATGCAACTTCCCATTGTGTTACCTCCTAGCCCTCTGGGGCAATTGCACGAGCACCCCACAGATTAGATATGTTCTGCGTAGAGGACTTTAGTCAGTTAAATCAATTGATATTAATGTAGATGGGATGTTTTATCAAACATGTGTGTTCAAGAATCAATACTATACTTACAAGCCATAGATGATATAGTATAGACAACCATTATATGATTAGACATTTTCAGTAGTGGTAACATATCTCAAACAGATATTAAATGCATCATGTTTGGTCCAGCTATTCAGTAGGGATGACAGTAATATCGACAGTGGCTTGATTAAAGGATTATGACCTACTTCCACATGGAATTGGTCTTATGGAATTTGTATTTTTTTTTTAAAACAGTTATAGCCGTGGATACAGCGACGGCAATTTTTAAAAAAAATTCACAGCCGTGGATACAACGACGGCTCGACGTGGATACAGAGATGGACAGGTGTTGATACAGAGATGGCCAGGCATGGATAGAGAGATGGCCAGGTGTGGATATAGTGACGGCTTAGTCATCTAACGAAATATAGAACATTGTCGCTCTTGCGACGCAAATTAGGGGTCGTCTCTATTGCGACGGAATTGTTTCCACAGGAAAAAAACACTTAGACGTGGCAATATCGACTCTTTTCCGTGGATATTGCCACGTTTTGCCGTGGCAAAATTGATCACTTGTACTAGTGTGTTTATTTGGAGGGTCTAGGGCCTAAGTTCAATTAAGGGACTCAATATGAGCTAACTTTTTGAGTATTTCAAAACAGAACATGGTAGAGTTCAATATTATTTGGTGAATATATAGACCATATATTGTTGAATTACCAATGTACAAAATAAGTATGAGAGAATGCTAAATTTTTTCATTTGTTGGCAATTGAAATCAATAACTCATCGAGATTAATTGGGTGAAGCTTAGGTTCAAATTCTATAGTTGCAACTATACCCCAAGATTATATCCAACAACTCATAATACAAATATACCAATAACTTGTGACTTAATAAGGTTTGAGACATCCCAATGGAAGTGCCTACCCCTCTATCCTTATCACAACAAGAAAATGTCTCATTAGGGATTTGAACCTGGGTGAAGAGGGTGTGAAACATACCTCCTCACCATTTGAGTTATTTCCTCTCGACAAAAAATTGTGGTCACAGTCATAATTGTTCATGTCCAATCTTAAGAATGACAAGAAGATGTGTTTTTATCCACTTATGAGTATATGCAAGGAGTGAAATGCATGCCTCACATGTTTCACCACTAAATTTGAATGCCCCCATGGAAACCTAAAGGGTTGGATTCCTTCATGGAAATTGAACCTTGGTCACCAATAAAATATCCCCATTCCTCATTAGTGGATCCAATCCCTTTGGGTGAGGATGTTAAAATTTCATTAAAATAAACAGGATGTGGGATTACCTCACTGGTAAAAAGAGTAAAAGGGTGGTTTGAATACTGACAGTGCATTGGTAAGAAGGATATCCCTTGCATTGTTTATTTAGTAGTTTGTCTCACTAAAAATGACATATTTTTCGTAGGAAAGAACGTCCCTCCTATGTAGTTTTATGTCAAGGTAAAACCCTTTATAAAAAATTAACATTAGTTCAAATTTCAAAATTTGCAAGGCAAGTAGGGTTTCTAGAACTTGATAAAAATAATCCTTGATATTTATTTAATGGATTAAATTACATAAACCTGGGCTTTTGTGGAGGTGGAGTTGTACCTTTTGTATGAGTTACACCATGTCTTTTGAGGTAGGTTTGAAAAGAGGAAAAGACATTTGAGCTAAAATATGCTCATTGGAAGTAATTATTTGGATGGCACCAGGAAAGAGTGTTGATGCTAAATTGTTTTGGAGATTCACAACTAGTTATTCATAGCCTTAAAAATATTCTATAAAATTTTCTTTGATCAGATTTCAACACTAGATCGAATGGGATGGCCTAGAAAGAGGATGCTAAAATTTCCCATATCCTTCACTTTTACTGAAGAGATATGCCATTTTATTCCCTGATATTACCACCACTACTAGTGAAGGATTTCAAAAATATTTGATTTTCAAAAAGTGGTACAAAAACGGTGTAAATGTGGAGATATACAAGTGGAGCTAGGATTTTTGTGCAATAGTGGATCTTGTGAAATATTTTATTTTTGGTGGTAACTACATATGTGGATGCCCATGGTGTATGGTGAAAACCACCAAAATGAGCTCTACATAGATTTACATTTTGGTGCTAAGCATAAAAAACTAAAGGAACAACCTCAAAGAGCGTTTAGGGCAGAACTTATTTTCTTTGTCACGTAGCTTGGTTCCTCCTTAATGACAACTACTCTTCAATATGTGAAGCGTAGTAGGATACTTCATTCAGATGGACTGCTCTGATATGGGAGCTAATTTGGGAATAGATACATTAAGTTCAGAACCTAACAAGATCTTATTTAGTTCGCACAACATTATGTTAAGATTTCCTAACATGTTTTAATTTTAGTGCTCCTACAGGCCACCTACATCAAGCAATTTATTGTTCTTTACCTTGATTGTTTTTGCCTTGTTATTTTACCATATGTGAGTCTCAAATATCAAATTCTACAAAAAATCCTTAAACTAACATATCTCCACAGGAGTTATTAAGAGCACATTCAGAATTTTTAACTGCAAAAAGATCCTATTTGTTTTGTAAATCTAGAGTGGAAGCTTGAGAGTCAAGAATGATTGTCTTATACTACATCTTTAGCTCCTTCAATACAAAACTTTGATATAATGTTGATAAAAAAATTAGCATATATGACACCAACAAGTACATTATATGCCCCTATTTGACATTAAAGTTATTTAGCCTTTGTGTTACATATGCATTGAACTTTTTCCAAGAACCATGATGTGTGGTGTAGGACTGTATCACTTTGCGTAATCTAAATGCTAATGGTTGGATGGTTTCACTGTAATGTTCACTACCAATGAATCATATGTTAGACACTGAGAGGGGGGGTGAATCAGTGTAAAGCAAATTTTACAACTTTTCTTGACTTGCCACAATTAACTACCAATTCATCATACGATTATTCTACTAATCTCATAATCATTTCATAAGCATCTTTCACTTCATCATTCACATATAAAAAGCATTTGAATCATCAAGAACCATAACACAAAAGAACACAACACCATATAATTTTGTAATCTTTTTGTATTAGTTTTGGTCTGGCAACAACCGTTAGGTAAAATCAACACCTACTGATATGTAGAGCACCTACTCTGCATCCAGGACCCTGCTAAGAAGGGTTTGAGGTATCCTAACCTCAAAAGCAATTCAATCTTGCATTTACAATTAAAGTTCACTGTAATATCAACATCATCTATTTCTTCAATCTATTCTGCTGCTGGTCAATACTGCTGATCATCTGCTCAACTCTCTCATCAATACTGCTGCAACACACTTTTCAAGCTTCTATGTTCATCAACACTATTCATCATCTCTACTGCTGGTCATAGGTCTGCTCATTAATATACTTATAAATACCGCTGCTCATCAACGCTGCAGGTCATAGGTCTACTTGTCAACACCTCAATCCACTTTCCAACTCAATCAACTGCTGCTAATCAACAATCAGTTCTGCTGCTCATTGTCATCAACTTGTCCTTATCATCAACCTGTCAAACCTGTTGTTCAAGTATGTGCTCACAAGGATCTGCTCTAACCACTACCAAAACATCACGGTATATTGATATATCGTTTCTCTGCTATACACTGCTCATGTACCTCATCATACATAGTCACTGAAAAGGTAATTCTGCTCTACTTATTCATACTTCAGACTATGTATGCAAAATCAAACTTGGTTCTATTATGGTCTGCTGCAAAAAATAATTGACACTAACTGTTGACCTGTGAAACTCAAATAGGGTTGCCTCAGTCAAACTTGAACTGTGTAGGAAATTCTTCTCCTGGGTTGTGTATGTCAGAGGCAAGATCAGACTTTGTACCTTGATGCTAGGCTGTTGTTGTGCCCTTACTCAACAGTCTTAAAAAACATATTTCATCAAACAAATATTATTTTGTTTTGATGAAATGTTTGAATTTCTTATAGCAAATCTACTGAACCGACAGCTACTGAAATGGTGACATTCCGTGAGCTACTGAATCAGTGAAATTCTATGTTTTTTACAACCTTTGAGAACTATGGTTAATGGACATAAATCACTACATTAAAATCATTTCTTTGGATGAATTTATCTTTATAACTTAAGGGGTAATCTTTTCTTGTTATCCCTCTCACTATAAGTCTTCACTTGAATATTAATTAATGGATATTTGTCATTGGTTTATTGTAAGTTTTACAAGGTCCCAGAACATCGAAGGCTTAATAATTTATGCAAACATGATTTATCCTAAGTTCATTTTTCAAACCCCGAGTCATATTTGCTCATACTATAAATGTTTAATGTCAATTTTTATAATATGGTCCATATTGCAAAGTTTGGTGTTGGTGTGATGGTTTATATTGCGTCGTATGCTCGCCACCTTCAAAGGTTTAAATCACTATACGGTAAGGTCGACATAGGGTTATTGCTTATGGTTAGATTAATTCATGTCTTCGCCTCTGAATCCAATCCACCTACTGCGAGATTGATATGTTATTATTGCACTCGTACTTAACTCTGTCAATCACATTCACTTGCCAGTACGAGCTCAGCATCGTGGCTCCCTGTGTGTTGAACACCTGTGATTCATTTACGGTATGATTGTATGTCGAGTACTCCGAATAAATAATGGTAACATGAGTTCATATTATTCTTCGCCGTCACTTTCTCTTTTGATTGTCTCGCTGCATGATCATTCCCCTCCATGCTGAGTTAACAGGGTTGTTGGTTTTGTTTTCTCATGTCGCAGTTTGTTTATCACAGAGTTGGGTTTCATTGCTTGTGTTTCCTACTCGGCTTCCATCCTGAGTGTTCACTCTCTAGCTCACTGTCGTGTTTTGATTTATGGTACCTCTTCTGTGTGTGGCTTCATGCATGCACGCATGCAGCTATGGATCCTATGGTTAGGGTTGAACCCAGTGACATGAAACTTCTTGATTCAAACCCTGAACTCTTAGCTAGGGTGGAAGCAGTCGGATGGTTGCCATTCATTTGCAAGTTTGCGGATTCAAACCCGGAGGTGATGATGTTGTTTTCTTTGTTGTTGGACGATTCTAGGGTTAAAATAGCCGACCTCCGATTCAGGGTTGACGAACGCTCAGTGGCTCTGGCTACCGGTTTGTCGTTAACAGGTGAACGATGGTTCAAGTACAAGCAAATGGAGGTGACTGAGTGGAGGAAAATGTTGAAGAATCCTTGTCAAGACGTGTCGTTCAGAACCGGTGTGTCTCAGAAATACTTTAAGAAAGAGTGGCGACCAGTCTTGGACGTTATCCACAGGTATGTGACCTGTGAGGGTCGTCTCTCCTCAGCTTATATCTATCATCTTCGGTTGATGGCTGTGTTTATCGATTTTCCTCTTAATTTTCCTCATTATCTAGTTCAGAGTATGTCTAAGATGTCTTTGGCCATTAAGAAGGGACCGAAGAACCTTAGTCACAGTTTGTTTCATCATGGTTTGGTGAGGATTTTAATAGAGAGGGAATTGTCCAAGAAAAATCGGTCATGGGATGAGTTTCTTGAGTCGAATGGATTCTTAGCTTTCTATCATTGTCAATTTGATTGTCTTGAAGAATGTTTAAGGCATCAAGAGCCTGGTCAAGTTTCGGCTTCGCCCGTGTACAAATTGGTGAAACTGTGAAATGGGTGAAACTGTTCACCCACTCTTTACCCAGGTCTTATCAAATTGTCAAGTTAATTTACCCAGGTCTTATCAAATTGGTGAAACTGTTCACCCACTCTTTGTCAGTTGTCTGCTAGATAAAATACACAGAATGGAAATAGAACTGACAGAGATGGTGGCACGTGATGATGTTATCAAAGCTGAGAATTTGAGGCTGAAAGAGAAAGATGATTCAGATGATAAGTGTCTACTGTGTTTAAAGAAGCATAAGAAATGAAATTTCAAAATGATAATCAGAAGAATGAAGAAAAGGTGCGTGAGCTAAATGCGCAGGTTACCCTGATGCAATTCAAAGGGCATTCGCAGAACCCAGCAAATGGTGTAAATATTCAGGTGTTTAATGCCCCGGTTAAACTATAATGTTTTGGGCACTCTCACTATCGTATATATGTTTAAAAGGGTTTCAGGTTTGAAGTTGTAATCAAGTCATCATCAAGTTATTTTTTGTTACAGGTATCGATGTGTATTGATTTTTTTTGCATTATGTAGTTTATTTTATTTTGCTTTTGCGTGTGTTTTAATTATATATCTTTTATGTGTAGTATCGCAGGTGATGTTGTTGATGCTCTTTCTCGGATTTTGATGACGTCTTACCTTCAGGGTGATCCCTAGATAATCGGGAGCAAATCGATTGGCAGTAATGTTTCCCAGGTGTCACTATATCATTAGTGCCTTTGTTGTTTTTATGATTTTGTGCTATAAACAGAGTCTTTCCAATTTCAAGACGTTATTACGCATATAGAAAAATGACAATTGCATTTGTCATTTTTAATGAAATTGGTTATGATTTTGATTTTATAGTTTCCAGTTTTATAGAACATTCCTCATGTGAGATAATTTGTATTTAAAGAATACATGTATTACTGGATAGGGGGTCGATAGTTGGGGAAAAGACACGACAAGATCACTGTAATTATTTCCTGTGACTTGAGACAATTTTTTGTCAATAGCTACAATACTTTTCACTGGTGATATCTATATATATATTTATAGTTTTTATACTATGCAAATGTATTTATGATATCATTTGATCTTGTCACCTTCTCTGCAGCATATTATGTTTTGTCATTATTTCTTTGATGAAAATTTTCAAATACATCGTATTTAATCTGTCAACTTATGTTGGTTTTGATTTGTTAATATATGTCATAAAGTAAATTTGATATTGTCATCACATTACATATGATATACTTGTTCACTGTGCGATCTTGTTCGAATTCTGAATTTCTTCTGAATATTTCTGGATTGTTAGCACAGTAGAATTATTGGCAATTTGATTCTAGGTTAATGTTCTCTACGCTCCTGATCAGGATAGGATGTTTAAAATAGATTAATGATATTTTTCCTTTAGTTATTTTATTGAAAATCTATTGAATCAGATCTTTACTTTTATACCATTACTAGGTCATTTTATGATCTTGTGAATGATGTACATGTGTTTATATTGTATCTCTGTAATTTATTGAGTCTAATTAACTTTTATCCTTGTATTATAAATTAATTGATTGACTAGATTTATTTCGACTGATCAATTTTGTAATATACTAATTAAATTGATTAGTCTTATTTGTATATCCATAGGGATAGTGTAGATCTAATCAATAAGCAATAGATTTAGTTTTCTCCTCTCCTGTAGCTAGGAGTAACTCAAGGAAGGCAACGGGGCCTTAATCCCATCAGGGACAGCTACCTAACGACTGAGAGTATCCTGAAAACTCTTGGATCGGGTTGTCTCTTGGTTGACACTCGTGCCACTTCGGCCCATCAACAACTGTGTATGTCCAAGATAAAAAAAAAAATTTGGTCACTACAAAATATCCATGCTTGAACTGTTCAAGCCAAACATTTAGTTTACTGCAAAAAAAATTGAACTTCTCAGCTGCTAATAAGAATGTATCCTTCCTCTGCTGTTGTCCATGAAAAATCAGACTTTAAACCAGCAAAATTTCTTTGCAATAGATATCAATCCTCTACACTGAGATTCCAAGATACACTAGCTTTGCAGCTTCTTAGTTTCTGTATGAAAATGTATGTCTCACTAATTCAATCATATTTGCATCTATACCCAACAGGCTGCCTCTATAGTGACTCATTCTATGCTCTGGCTCAATACTACACTTGCAATCTCAGCTATAGAGATCGATGCATTTTTTTTGTTATTTGATCCAATGTACTTCCTCAGTCTTTGAGTGGAAGAATAAGGATGAAAATTTCCATCATGATTTTACACTTGCTAGAGCCCAACGTAGATCATATTACTTCGATCAATTGCTTCCTATATTCAATGCAATCCCAACGCCTATACTGCTGCGATTTTCACATTGAAGTTGCAGTCACAGAGGTCAAACAAACCAGCACACCTTCAGTCTCATGCTTCTGTTGTTCTCCATATTGATCGCGATCTGTAGATTAATGAGAATAGAACAATCCCATCACACTTGTATACTTTTCTTATCACATCACACCTGTGAATTATTTTCATACTTCCACTGCCACTTTCCTTTGTTCTACAACCTTTCACGATCTAGATGAAAATAAAAGAAAACAAGACATACTTCACAAGATGCTTCTAGTTTAAACTTACTCCATCCATGAACTAAATAGAATTTTATCATTCTTCACTATGGCTACCAAAATGAACCATTTACCAGAGTTTCAGAGCTGGAACTTCCACGCTCTCTACTTCACTGTCATCTCTGTAATTTAGGGTTGGGTTTTATGTTCTTCAATTACTGTGGATGCCTTAGGTATGCACAAACTCAGAGATTGATTGTTCATTCCTTAATCTCAAGACTTGAACTATGGAAGCCTGAAATTTTACAAAAGGAGAACAGTCCAAAATTTGAAGAAGAAGGAAGCCCAGAAATCAGAGCTAAACAACTCCACTTGATTCACAAACTGCGGCTACTTCATGAAAGAATATCATCCTTTACTACTACTACACCTCATTCTCAAAATTCCTCAGAGCTTAAACACACCCTCGAAATCCACATGCATGAATAAGATCATTGGATTCTCTTTATATAGTTTTCCATAAGAATTTACTGAGCCGACTAGTTATTTACAATTCATTATTTCAAAAAAAACTTTTAATGGAGCTGACCTAACAAGTTTATTTCATCAATTGTGATAGTTGATTGTGCTTATGGGTTGCTTCTCATGATTCAAGCAATACACGGACTAGGCCTTTGTCACCATTGCGATAACATAGGACATCTTCAAAGGCTTCAATGGACTCCACACATCATCATCATTTTATAAGGGCTTCATCATTTGTTCCAATCAAACATCATCATTTTATCAAGGGCTTCATCATATGTTCCATTTAAACCACAATTTCAGAATCAAACTTCAACCCATGTGTATGGGTCATATGTCCAAGTGTTTCAACCACTATTAAGCATGTGAGCTTGAGGACCATCTTGTGGGTTTGAGGATCTCTTCAAAAAATTCTTCATCATACCTCCATGCAAGACCATATCCATCCATCACAATCAAAGATAGGGGCTCCACAGCCTTCATGGACATCATCTACAGCATACCAAGGGCTCCACACACATGAGCCATACCATCTTTGACAAATGACCATAGAATGGGTCATTTGTACCATTTCATCAAGCTTGTCCACTACAAGGGACAATAGTGACATCAATGATAACTAAAAGATCCAAGTCACATGTTGGCATCAATGACAAATTCATCAACGTCATATTTCAGTGCAATGGTTGGTGTCCATGCATTTATGGCCCTTAGTATATTCAGGACATTTTTCTTAAGGTTCATGTCAATAGACAATCATAGTTTGGCAACACTGATAGTACATGGAATGGGGTGGTAGTTGGGGGAACTTTCTATATCCACCTACTAGAAATTTGCACCTGGTAAATAGAATAATAGGAGAAGCTAAGAATGTGGAAAATAATGGAGCAGAGTTAGATATATAAGGACGAAGCTCCATGCTTATGTAGGTAAACATTATTTATAATTACTTTTTTGGATATTTATGCACCTTCAACTTATCATCTACAAGGTAATGTAGACAAGTTTAGCAATAGGAAGGTGAAGGGAATGCAATTTACACAAGTCATGACATTGGATTCATGATGGTTGGATGCAAGGTTAGGGTTTTCTAAAATAAGTGGCCCTATATAATTGGTCATGGTTATTTTTCTTAGCAAGGTTGGCTCAAGTAGGAAGCCGTTAATGTCTATATGGCCCATTTTGGGGTTTGAGTGGTCTCATATCTTCAGTTTCATTCACTATACAACAATACAATATTTCATCAGAGATTTAGATCTTGAGCCTTTAGTCATTAACCATGAAAAGGGTCAGTGTGAGCCATTACTCAAGTGATTGCAAGTTTCTACAGGAATTTAGAACAAGGATGTTTTATTTTATGTTCATATCATTTATGTTTATCTAATAGGGGACTTATGAATTCAATATAACAATTGTGTCAATATCAATACAACAATTTTCCAAAATATATTTTCCCTTGTAAGCATAGAATTGATTGAAGAGGTTGTAACTTCTTTATAATCCTAGCAGTATATCTTTCTAAATTTCTCTTGTTTCTTTTCCCTTCATTTTTCTTATATCTTCTCTTGTCCTCTGTCATCTTTTTTTTTTAATTATTTAATTCCCCTCAACACATTTTTCCTATAAGATGGAACGTGGGTGCCTAATGGATTAATGTTTGAGCGGTAATACTTGATGTGGTTTGGAGCATCAATAACCTTGTCAACAACAATAACCACCCGAGTGTTCCAAGTCATCTTGGACCTCATCTAAATATTTCCTAACTTGCGCATAGAGATTTTAAAATTTTATGTAATATAACAAGTGATTTACGATCTTAGGAAACCCTAGGTTTGTATCTGCAAGCTAATTAGATGTGAAAAATGTATCTATTATGTAGACAAATCTTGTGTTGCAATGAAAATCATTCAAAACCGACAACAAGGAACCTAACATTTTCAACCAACAAAACATGTTGTCCATGGTTTTGGACTTCTAAGCATATTTGATCATTTATATTAGTAATCCAAGCAAGGAAAAATTATAGGGAACAAATAATGGTCCAAATTGAAGGCCTACTTGTTCCCTAAATTTATTGACTTGTGGACTAAGAAATAAAATCCTATTGCACCTCATCCTCCATGGTTCTAGACATCCAAATATAAATATTTGTGATTCATTCTTGGACTATTTCCACCATGTTGGGAGTCTCCCTAAACAACATTGTTTTAACATCCAAAGTATATATAAAGAGATATATGAACATTCCTAATGAGAAAAATGATGATATATTTAATAATATTCCATACAACCAAGTAACTACTGATATTCCTCCTCTACCATTTAATATCATGAATTTTCTTAATTGGGCGCATGAATCCATATCTATGTTTACCTTGACCATAGGGACGGATGATGAAGCTATGATGGATGAAAGAATTATAGCCATATTGACTTATTCAATGATCTATTAAGCCCCACATTAGATATTATGAGATTCTATCCATTAATATAATATAATGTAATTTATAAACTAATAGAGTATTATGCTATCCATCCTACCTAGTCTACATGTTCATATACTACCAAAACCACACCCTGTCCCACCTATGGATACAACAATTCAATGATTGTAATCTAACTAGGTGTCTTGAATAACTATAGTGGGCTGTAAAAGGTGAGATAGAGTCTTCCATATTCAAATACATAAATGAGTTAATATTCACAAGCTTCTCATTCATCATAGGTAGAGAAGCTCATAGGACGCTCGATAGTATCAATCCATGCTTACACCTAGGTGATGTTCATGGGAAATGATACTAGTACTTAGGGGAGGTTTCCAAAGTAATAAGGATGTATGGGGCTGAGTTGGAATCCACCTACAATATCCCCAAGATCCTTACCACAAGATGTTTTATACAAGAATATGTTAGACATCTCGTTGATATTGATTTATTCCACTTCTTGAAATCCATAAAGAAGATTCACATAGTTTATCTTGGTGTCGTGATGGGATATGATTTATCAAAAGGGAAGGTTGTGAATGAAGCTATCCAAGTCTTGGATAAATTGAGCTTCCTTCTAGAGAATCTTTGGAGGTGTATTCCACATTTTACTATGGGAACAATGAAGGGAAAGTATAAGATTAAGCTAAATGATCATGAGAAAAGTCTAGAGAAGAGAATCTCTAATAAGAAATATTGATTGGAGGTAAAATCCATTCTATAGGTAGATGTATATCCCGCCAAAGTTATCACCAAATTTTTCCTAGAACCAAGCCTAAAGAACTAGAAGTAACATCATACTACAACTTTTACAAGCCAAAGGGTATTATGATTACTACAACTTCAACATACTCAAGCCATGCCCATCTATGGTGAGGATTTTAGTTTTATTATTTTATTTTCTTTTCTAATTTTAGTGGTACAACATATTTATGGTTGTGGAATACAGATAATAAATATGGATACAATCGACATGGTATAGTTAATTTGGTCCCATATGAAGATTAAGGAAATTTTTGTAACTAGGCCCAGATATTGCCATATTTTCTAACTATGCACGGAAAGGAAAATGCACACCAAGCTTGTCTTGGAAACTTTATAGATGTCACACTTGTGCCAATGTGCTTTGTCTTATTGATTTGCATCTCTTTGAATCACCCATGTAGGTTAGTATTGAAATGAAAATCTACCACAAGTCTGATTTTTTCCCTAGGTAACATATCCATAAGATCTGTATTTTGAGCTACATATTTGAGGCCTCTGAGGAGTTGTCATTCCAGGCCATAGGTCACCAAACTGATAGATTCAATATAGCTTGTTTTTGGATTCTTCTAGTCTGCTCTTTATACTAGCAATAATTATCATGACATAGAGAAATATGCTTAAAACCTTATATTAAGGAGCTTGGGGATTATGTATGTTAGTTACTCAATTTTCTAAATAATAGAGATTGAACTAGGATATGGGGCATTGTATTAAATCGATGGACATTGTGCCTATAAAATTTATCATTTTTATGTTGTAAATTATAGTACATATATATTAAGTAAAATATTCAGGTTTATCATAACCATACACACTCAAGAATGCTCTACCAAATTCACAAAATCATGCTTGGAAATTCATCTCCAAAACCTCAATGAAAAATGCCAACAAATACAATATTTCATACCTTGTAGGAAAGAATTTACTAAGAAGAAGACAACATTGATAGTAGGCCCATATATAGTCTACCCAAGGACCATTATCTTTGCAGTGCTAATAATATCCATCTTTGGAATAGTCTTTGACAATAGGTCAAACCATAAATGCAACGTGGGGCATGAAAGGCTGAGTCCATTTCAAGTCATTGTTAGGGTCCTTGATTGATCAAATTCTAGCTTGTCTGAACCCTTAGTAGTCAGAAGCATCGAATGCAGTAAAAGTAATGACCTAATATAACCGTGTGGATGCAAAATTGTTTGAGAAAGAAGAATAATAGCATTCTATAGAAATCAACCAATTGGGAAACTTAAAATATGTTTAGCAACATTGTAAATTCATAATAAGTGGCCAATAGAACTAATGACTAATAAAAATAAAACCACAATCCCTATTGCAAAATTTGAAAAACTATCATTATGAATTTAGAAAAAAGGAAAAGGATGACCACTACTTCAATTCAACCACATTCTTACCATCTTTCTCTTTTATGGTGATTTCGTTGAGGGTGTTACCCCTTTGTTTTAATTGTGTCCACTTAGGTTTTCATGAGGCTATAGTTCTAGTATGATCATAACAACATGAGGTTTTCATGCATACACAAATTCTCAATGATATGTGGAATTTGATATGATCAGTGATATTCTTAGTATGCTCAATGATATGTTTAGCAGACTCATATTTATTGAGTAGATGTAATGATGTACAATGATGTTATACAATGATATTGTATAGTTATGTTGTACAGTGATTATGTACAATAATAAGAAATGGTGATGTGCATTGGTGATTATGAGAAGAGGTGATTATCAGAGAGTAGATTGATCGTTTTGACAGGTCCACAGGTTCAGTGACTTCAATTTCATTATTCTTTAGGGTGGCAGGGTGGTTCTAGGGCTCACAATTTTGTGAGTTGAGCTATTGCATAACCTCATCATTTGCATATAATGAATCCTAGGGTTTTTTATACCCTTCTAGTTGTAGTTGGAGAAGTTGTGTTAAATTTGTTATCCCAGTTGTTGTTGGGTCAAATTTTACCATAAGAGGCTTCCGTGGTTTCCCCCCTGGGACTTGGGTTTCCACGTAAAAATATTGTGTACTGTGCATCTTGTTATTTTTTAGAAATATTGATGATATGATGCTATGATTGGTGATTATAAACTTTCTCTTTATTAAAGTTAAAATTTTATAACTATGCAAATACCAATTCTCCCCCCCTCTTAGTATTTCAACATTTCCCTCCTTCCATATTCAGAGAAAAAAATTGTAAACCTGTTGATATCCATTATAAAGGCCAAAGATACCCTAAAAAATATTACTTTTATATTGTAACCATTGTAATAATGAGAGTGAGTGTGCTGCCAAAGTTCCCACGCCCTGTCCCCATTCGGGGATCCGTGTCGTCTGTCATTTTTTTGTTTGATTTCTCTTTAACTTAATTTTACTTTCTTATTTAGTTGATGTCATTTTGCTTTATTATTTTGAGTAAAATAAATACTAACTCCACACATTCCCAAGTTACCCGAGAGGGGAAAGAGATTCGTGGTAGGTAACTAAAAAACATTTTTCTTTTGTTATGTTTCTATAGAATTTTAAAATTAGCCTGAACATGCTTTCCCGAGTATCCTGAAAGGGGGGAAGATATTCTTATCTATGTGTGTTTTTCTAATAAAAATCACTTTTATTTTTAGCAAAAGAACATCCAATACTCCTTCCCCATATGCTTTGTACTTGTAGAAGGAGAAAGTTGACATAAGTCGACTTGAACGAAGACCGACTTAGTCGATCAGCCGACTAAGTCGATGAGCTGACTTAGTCGATCAGCCGACTAAGTCGGTTGACCGACTAAACTAGAAGATTAAGTCAGCTAACTAAAAGTCGTGTCGGTTCACCGAACTGACAGGTAGTTATTCTGTAACTGTTTGTAAATTGTATATATTAGGCTGTTGAGCCAAACGAGAACTCAGTTCAGTTCTCTGCCTTGTATGAACTCATTGCATTAATATAATCTGTTTTCCTATATGTTCTTGTCTCATGTCTCTGATTTATAGATATATATGTTTTAGTATGTATTATTGGTAACCTTATGTGATCTATGAGATTACAACATTGGTTCCGTTGTTGGTAGTACATTTCTGAAATATATGCTCACATATGATACCAGAGCAGGAGATTAAGGACTGGTGGGACCGTAAAATTGTGAACTACTTGCAAAATTACGCAAGAAGGAACAGATTAACAGTCGCTGAAGACAAAGCAAGAATTTTCACAGAGACACATGAAAAAATTGTT
Organism: Pseudotsuga menziesii; assembly: GCA_001517045.1. NCBI lineage: Eukaryota > Viridiplantae > Streptophyta > Pinopsida > Pinales > Pinaceae > Pseudotsuga > Pseudotsuga menziesii. The sequence continues at coordinate 97,274 of LPNX010523541.1, read as the reverse complement.
GAATCAGTGCCACAACTCTTGAAGCAACTTCTGGATGAGAAAGACGGACGAAACTAAAGAACAACAGTTGCTAGAAAATTGATCCTAGGAGGCTGAACAAATTTGTCGGAGTGGTTTGAAAAAATCGTCGACGACTTCTGTGAGGAGCAAGCAGTCGAAGATAGAACTTCTGTGGAAACTGTCAAAGAAAATTTTTACACAGACTTCACCGAAATTTTTTTGTGTTCCCTACCAACCTTGCTGTTCAAATTCTTGATAGAGAACGGAGCAGGACACATCGTTGAACCTCATCCACCGCTGTGCAAACAGCCATCAAATACCAACTAGGAGGAGAAGCAGAGGAAGTGGGAGAAATTCATTGTAGAAAGAGAGTGGGAATACTTTCTGAGCAAATAAATCGAACTATACGGGATTTCTAGAAAGCGTCGGGTAGGCTATGGGGGGGTAGCTGGTCATGTGTCGGAGGTAGAGCATAGTGGATCCTAGTCATTCTAAACCCGATAATCATCACCAGTAATGAAAAGTCGACCAAAGAGGACCTCCAGAAAATAGCATTGTACGAAAGTATGTCGGACATTCAGAAACAAGAAAGGGACGAAAGACAGAAGAGAAGGGAAGCAAGACGCAAACGAGCCGCAGGGCTGCACGATGAACCAAACCCTAGGGAGGACGACCGCGAAGAGAATCTTCCAAAGTCAGGTCATGACCGATAGGAAGAGGGCGTAGAGCAAGAGGTATCCCCTAAGGAGGAAGAAGTGTGGATAGAGCAGCCAGAAGCTCTCCAAATAACAACTCCCAATGATGGAATAACCCTTTCCCCAACAAATCCACATACTAGAATATAGACTATTGTTGAAGATGACCTCCGACTATGAGCTGGCAACTTCAGTACATGGAGCCGACTAGGCGATGAAATGTACACTGGTCGACACCTTATTATACGTTGACCACTCGAAGGAAATTGGGTGACGTTTTAGGCGGCACCCTCCCTCCGGAGTATCCACTTTCTCTTATTGACACATGAAGGAGCACCCCCCACCAAATACAGCTTTAGAAGAAATTGAACAAGCAGACCTGCGAACACCAAGTTGCAGTGGACCATCGACAGCCAAATTCAACATCAACCAACTGCAAGTCGATGACGACTCGACGACTGACGGGAGCTCAAGATCCATCGACCAAAATTCCGCAGGCTCAACTACATCAATAACCCCACCACTTTCATCGCCACCCCCACCTCCACCTCCTCCAAATTCTAAGAGCAGTGAAAGTGATTCAGACATGGGTCAGGGATCAGCTCACATTCCTCTCTACGAGGGAGATGAAGACCCTAGACGACATTGGTTTGTCTGTGAGTCGACCTGGGAAGCAAACCAAGTAATAGATGAAGACCGAAAAATGGTACAGTTCACTGAAGCCTTAAGGAAAAGGGCCTTGACATGGTACATGACCTTTTCAAAAAGGAAACCTAGAGAGATGAAAGCCGAGATTAAAGCACAGTTCTTATCATTCTTCAAAACCCCAGACGCTAAGCACCTGGCCACCAAAAAGCTCAAAACAACACAGCAAAATCCTGGGGAGACAGTCCGCGACTACGACAAACGTTGGAAGGACCTACTAAGCTAGTTAGATTATGTTATTGATGAGCAGTTACTAATTCAATGGTTCCTTGCAGGATTATCGCAGAAAGTATGCCGACATATCAGTCTGGAGATGTTCAAAATGTATGAATACGCGCTAACAAAAGCTCTGTAGGTTGAGATGGACAAAGACATACCTGCCTATCCGATGGACCACAGATTAGAGGAACAGCTCGAGAACGTGCAGAAGTCTTTGAAGGAACTAACCCTCAAGAATCAGGAGATCTGGTGTACCAACTGCTCGATGGCCGGTCATTCGAAAGATAATTGTCAACAGCAATATAGTCGATAAGACGTTCGCTTTGTATAAACTAAATCATTTTGCGACATTTTCCAGGAACACGGAGATCACTCCACAAAATATTTTCCATTTAACATGAAGAATGGGAAGGCTTCCTGGTGCGCCATCTACGAGACCAAAGGTCACAACATGGCCGACTGTTAGTTAAACCTGAAAAACTGACAGAACTATCAGGTAGTCTACCAAATGAATGCAGTAGCGCAAAACAATGAGCAAAAAAATACAAACAACCAGAACGGATAAAGATATGACGGCCGATGATATGAGCGCTGGTACGACAACCGACGTCAGGGTTATGGAGTAAGAGGTTGATTCCCTGGGAATCACGACATCCGAACGCGTCGACCCACCCAGTGCTTCACATGCTACAAGGAAGGTCACCAATACGCAGATTGTTCATACAAGGACAGAACTAATCTTAAATTCTGTACACATTGCAGAGTAGGCGATCACTCCCTTGAGGATTGTCCTACTATGTTAGAGAAAATCAATATGAAGAAAAATGTTAATGTCTTGTCTTGTGTACAAAAGCATGATGTACTAAATACTAACAATTTACATATTGTTACTTGACAAGGCACAAAAACAAGGCCTGATAACCCCCAAATTAGCAAGATTAAAGACACAAATGTTTATCCTGACCCTATAAAACAAAAACACACATATCAAGAGTTAACCCACATATTTCACGACATTGCACAACAAGAAGACCTCATTAGCAGTCGATGTCAGACAACTTTACCAGATCCACAACAATACAGACTATACCGAGCCAAACATCCATGGAGAACTTTACTTAGGTAACCAAGAATCAATTGGTTATAACTCGGATGCTGAACTATACGACTGGGAGATGGAAAATTACGAAACACAAGCAAGAGGGTGCTGGACTATACAAAAAGTACAAAAAAAACCCACCCGACAGTGCTTCATAGTATCAATTATCCACAAATTTTTTGAAAAGAAAGTAAGAGAATGCCCTACCTTACAACCAACCAACTTAAACACTACACAACTACCCAGGTATAAGGAGAGGGAATCCCCAGTCATGCACATTGAACAAGTATCTAAGAACATTGGAGAACATGGTCGACTCCAAAGCTTAGTCGAAACGTTTACAGGTCAAGCAGCTAGATGGTGGGATACCCATCAGACAAAACTCCAGACCTGGACAACTGCTTGAACTTTCTTTGTCGAACGGTTTGGTGGAAAGAAGTTCACCCAGCAAGCCCAGATCCCTACTTTTACCCAAGGAGAAAACCCAGAAGAACACATTAAGACTTGTGAAAAGGAGTGGAGAAGACTTGGATATAAAGATGAGAGAACTTGGCCACATTTGTTCCCTTCAACCCTAGCCGACTTACCCAATAAATGGTATAAGATGGAGGAAGCTAGAGGTGAAAACTTCTTTTGGTAGGAACTCAAGGAAAATTTTTATCAAAGACTTCCAGTTCATACCTCAAAATGAAAAACTGGCCGAGACAGCACAACAAATCAAACAGTTTCTCCAATCGATCGAAAAACAAACCTCTCAGAACCACCGATAGATCAAAGACTATAACAAGATACAAACCGAATTCAGACCACAAATGACCCGTTTACACTTAGAAAATGAACACACAGAAGGCAAGACCTTTATATGGAAAACTGACCATAGTGAAACAACAAAACCTCTCTATTCAATCTTGAAAGTCGAGACCACCGACAAACCAGATCTTGACAGAATGACTGCAGCCGACTTTCCTGCTACATTCTCATAGTTCAAAGAAGGAAGTCGGTCGATTAATGAAGCTAAAGCACCAGAGTGTCTAGATGAAAAACTGAAAACTAAAGAGGTTTACATTTCAAATGACGACCGATCCATTCCCAACCCCCTATGCTGATGAAATCTTGAATGAAGTTGCAGGCCATGAATGTTATTCATTCACAGATGGATTCTCAGGATATAACCAAGTACCCATAGAAAAAGAAGATCAAAATAAGACAACATTTTTCTGTGAATTTGGTTCCTTTGCTTATAGAGTTATGCCTTTTGGGTTAAAGAATGCACCTGCATTATTTTCCCGAATTGTTGTCAAGACTTTCCAAGAATACATATATAAGACCATGGCAATATACTTCGACGACTGGACTATATACTCCACCTTAAAAGATCCCTCCAAATGGCTTTGACTTATGCTGGAGAGATGTCGACAGATTCAACTCTCTCTGAACATAAAGAAATGTATCTTTATGACTCCCATAGGCATACTCTTAGGGCATATTGTCTGTAAAGATGGTATCAAGGTCGACTTTGCCAAAATTAAAATCATCCTCGACCTAAAACCACCAATAAACCCTAAACAAGTCAGGGTGTTACTTGGCCATATAGGCTACTATAGAAAGTTCATAAGACACTATTCAGATATGACCTACCCTATGGAAGAACTACTAAAAGAAGATCAAGAGTTCAAGTGGACGGAGGAATGCCAAATCTCCTTCGACAAACTGAAAAGAAAACTGGTCGAAGCCCCCATACTCAAATTTCCAAATTGGTTGACAAAATTTCATGTGCATATTGATGCATCAGGAATCGTAATAGGAGCCATCCTAACTCAAACAGGGGGTGACAGGATGGACTACCCTATAGTTTACACCAGTCAAAAATTGAATAAGGCTGAAAGGAACTATTCAACCACTGAAAGGGAAGCCCTAGGTATGGTCTTTTCCATTCAAAAGTATCGACACTACCTTTTAGCCAACCCCTTCACATTTTATACCGACCATCAAGCTTTGAAGTACCTTGTCAATAAACCCCTCCATCATGGGAGAATATGTCGCTGGCTACTTCTTTTTCAATAATTTGAGTTTGAAGTCGTGGTCCGACCAGGAAAGTTAAATGTCGGGCCCAACCACCTATCCCCTATAGACACAGGAGAGGAACCGACCGGAGTCGACGATGACTTGCTAGATGCACATTTATTTTGCATAGAAGCAGTTCCAGAATAACTTGAATAAATAGCTCAGTTCTTAGAAACAGGTCAGGCACCAGAAGGTCTGAACACTAAGAAAAAACAAATCTTAGCTATGAAGGCTTCCTCTTACAGCCTCATCAATGGATTTATATACAAAATGGGGTTAGATGACATTCTCAGAAGGTGTGTACTCACCCATGAACGAGACCAAATCGTGCATGAAGCACACTATGGACCTGCAGGAGGACATTTTCAAGTGGATACAACTACGAGAAAAATCCAACAGTCAGGATTATGGTGGCCGATGATCCACATAGATTGCAAAAACTTTGTTAGTCGATGTGACCCCTGTCAATGACTTGGTCGACCTCTGCCGAGCATAGAGATGCCCTTGATATCTGTAAACCCTAGTCTCACATTTGAAATCTAGGCTATAGACTTCATAGGACCATTTCGTATCCCAGCCAAACGATCAGGTGCACAATATATTATCACGACAGTAGAATATGTCACTAAATGGGAAGAAGCTAAACCCGTCGATACATGTTCTAGTGAGGTAGCCGCTAAATTTATCTACGAAAAAATCATCACTATATTCAGATGCCCACTTAAATTGATCAGCGACCAAGGATCACACTTTATCAATAAAACCATCGACTTCAAACCCACCTACCACCGGAACCCCCTCAACTGCTGCAAGTACCCAGGAAAAAGACACAGAAAAACAAAAGAAGAAGAAAGAGAATCATCCTTCCAGACTTTGGATCGGCTTAAAGGATGCAAGCTCGTTGACCAACATAGAAGTCGGCCAACTCCTCAAGACTTTGGCCAAGGAAGCAAAGACAAGGACTGCACAAAAAACTAAAGAGCTCTTCGACAAAAATGCAGAACAGGTCGAGTTTCTGGGCAAATGTAGGGCTATAGCGCAATCTGTGATACTAGGCCCTATTGAAGTCGACACAGATCGACCGTTGGAAATAGCATATCAGCTCTTCAAGACCATGGTATCGACCGTCCAGGCTCGTCTACAAGAAACTAAGGAAGAGTAGAAGGAAGAGACTGCCTGACTACTACTGGCACATCACACTGCCTTCTCAGAGGCATACAAAGTGCTACAGGACAACATGGAGGAGTCTGTCATTACCAAAGAATTCTTAAGATACTGGCCTACTCACTATGGGCAAGTCTATCAGCATACAAGACAGACTCGTCAAGGCATTCAGGATTTGGAGAGTAGGAAGACGATAGAGGCAACACTCAGGCAGACGATAGAAGAACAGATTGTGCTGGAGACAACCAAGTTGCAAAAGCTGGAACGAGAAGCACACCAGTGGGTCCAAAAATCCCTTCCAAACTTAGAGAAAGTTGACATCATCTACCCATAGATGAAAAGACTCATCGACACAGCTGATGAACAGAACCAGATCCTGGGCCCCAACATGGAGAATATCGCGGAAGTCCCACTCTCTGAAAAGATGTTGGTCCTGTCACGCTTAACTACACTAACGATCGACATCCAGAAAGATTTACAGAGTTGGATGGATTTTCAGCATCACCTTGCCATCACCGCTCTGGCCATTGTCAAGATCTACATCCAAAAAAGACCAACCATTCGTCTACACAGCCCCCCACAATAGCATTTTGGAAGAGTCTGATAGAGACACTTTTTTTTTTAACCTCCCTGTTTCTTCGGGATGAAGAAATGTTTTTTTTGTGGGGGAGATGTAGAAGGAGCAAGTCGACATAAGTCGACTTGAACGAAGACCGACTTAGTCGATCAGCCGACTAAGTCGATGAGCCGACTTAGTCGATCAGCCTACTAAGTCGGTCGGCCGACTAAACTAGAAGATTAATTCGGCTAACTAAAAGTCATGTCGGTTCACCGAACCGACAGGTAGTTATTCTGTAACTATTTGTAAATTGTATATATTAGGTTGTTGAGCCAAACGAGAACTCAGTTCAGTTCTCTACCTTGTATGAACTCATTGCATTAATATAATCCATTTTCCTATATGTTCTTGTCTCCTGTCTCTGATTTATAGATATATATGTTTTAGTATGTATTATTGGTAACCTTATGTGATCTGCGAGATTACAACAGTACTGTTGTAGCTCGTTTGATTAGCTGGTTGTACCAGAAAGGGGTATGAGTGACTAGGCTAATAGGAAAATACACATAATCCCCTTCTTGAGAATTTGAGAGGTTGCAAAGGGTGACTACCATAGAGTCTAGTGGATACTCTAACTAGGTTATGCCTCACCCCATTGGACACTTATTAAGTATTATTTAGCACTCATTGCAAGAGATCTTGTCTTGTCAGGCCAAACCCAAAAAATTTCCCACTGCCTAAATCACTCATTAATAAATTAAAATTGACCAACAAGACAACTACAATACTTACATGACACAACAACATACCATATCACAAGAAATCCATATTCGTTGTCATTAGTCTATGCTATTATTCATGTTTAAATAAATTATACAAATGTTGTGAATGGTGTCGTTATTCAAAGTTGTTGCTATAATTAATTTGTAGCGTTTTGTTGTAAAATGTTAAATTCATTTCACATTAACTCATAGATCATTTTCTTTTCTTATATTAGAGACCTTATATTTTATTTTTACAGGGACCACCCCCTTGTCTTCGCTAGGAGTTTACCTACACGGAGGAGGTAAGTATCAGGTGAAAACACTTAGCTCTAGATTCCCCCCAAGGTCACACAGTGACATGAAGATTTCTACCATGTGACCTAAGGTGTGAATTAGGTGAAAACATGAATGTAAGATAATACAAATTACTAAGAAAACTTTTAGCGAAAAAAATAACTCATGACAACATGCTGTAATAAAGCAGTTGACATAGTGCTTTTTTTCTAAGACCTTGGAAAACCCCTTAGGGGGAGAACCAGTCACAAGAGAATTATTTATTGAGCTTGAATAAATAATTTCATAGAGAATACAACAATATAACAACATTGTACTTGTAACAATAGATACACTAAGACTTATCTCAGAAAATAAAACTTCATTGATTTTTGTGTGTAGCTGTGTATGGACCCCTTCGTTAGTAAACATCTTCTTAGAAAATGTGCACACTAAAACCTAGAATTTTTTCCTTTGCTCAGAACATCCTATATGAAGTCCCACATAGTAGGAAACCATTTTGGAAATTGTTCCCACCACTCTACCTCGATATTTGTGCACTATTAGACTATATGAATTCCAACCGAGAAAGAAATATACTATACGAACTCTAGTCAACTATTGTACATAATTTTGTAGATTTTATTGGGAAATGTAGCTCCTAAACTTAGGACATCGTTCTCTTCTCCCCCCCCTCAAAAAATGATCCCACTCTTAATATTGTATGGAAAACATTTAATGCGTAGTTTTCCTAGAAGTGCATGCCCTCTTTTCTAGCCTTAGGATGCATTCTCCTCCCTTAGAAAATGCGCCCTCCTTTTTGAACTCATGCCTTATTTATCTGCTATATTTTTCCTCTCTTCAATCAACTCAACCTCTCTTGGAATGCATGCCAAATGAGTCTCATGAAATCTCTTTTATTATTAAATTAGGGTAACTTCCATGTCTTTTTCTATTTTAGGGACATGATCAAATATTGTCTCACAAGATCGATGGAAATGTGTTAATATCAAGTTCACTTAAATTACTTAAGTGAGAACTATATAAAATCACATTTTTATTTGAAAGGTCACTTGACCCTAAAATAATAAAAAGTACACTTTAATAATATAAAGTACAACTCACTTTAATATCATAAAGTCATTTTCACAAAGTCTCCTTACAAACACATATTATAAAGTGACGTTATGTCATTTAATGACACCCCTTGTGCTTAGACCCCTACACCTAAGCACATGGTGCAGAAGTACCTCTGAGCTACCAAAACTAACAAATAGATACCCTTTTGGAATAGACTTAAGACTTGGTAGACTAAAGGGTTTGTATACAATTTTGTAGTTCGCTTATCTTATGACTAACAAGAAATATCACCTTGCGCCATCCTAAATTTATAGGATATAGGTATTTGTCTTGTTAACTCAAAAAATCCCTCAATGAGCTCTATGTGACCTACACCACCCAAAGACATCTATTTCACTACCCTCATTTGACCCCCACACCCTTGCAAAGGCTAAAAAACATGAAAAGGGATTGAAAACCCCAAAAAAGAGCCAAAATAGCTCTCATAGGGGCTAAAACCTCCAAAAAGGGGCTAAAACCCCTCAAAGGAGCTTAAAACCCCGAAAGGAGCTAAGAATTGGGTGAAAGGGGCTTAAAGCCCAAAAAAGGGACTAAATCCTTAACTAAGGGCTTAAAACCCTAAATATCAAGAAAAAACTATAAATAGAGGGGTGGGGGTCACTCTAAAAACACTCCTCTCCCTCTCATTATGCTTCCCGTGTGAGTGCCTTGAGACCCTTTGCCTCTCAAGTCATTCACCCCATCTCCTCCATAGCTCCACAAGCCAAGAATCCATCCCATAGAGAGGTGCTTCCAAAGTTAGGGCATGGTGGCCCATTTCGACACAAGGGGCTGAAGGTATAACCATTTATTTTTGTCAATAGTTTAGTTTTATGGATTATTTTGTTTGCAGGTTTATGTTCTCATAGTTTGTTGTAGGTTCTCCTCTGATTGCCTATGGCCATCTCTCAATTTTCTAACATGTTTCCTCCAAGATTTCATGGCTCAAAGCTAATAGTTCTTTGTAGGTTTTTATTTCACCCACAGGAACCCTACCGTTCTGTCCTATAGAAGGAAGGTAGTTGTTCCTACTCATATCTAGGGAGAAATACCTACTACAGATTTGGCGACCATACGAGGTCAATCCCACAGGATGCTTGGGTTGTTTTTCAAGTTTTTCAATATTTTTTTTGTTTTCTTAACCTAGTTGAAATTTCTATTGAATCTAGTTTTGATCTTTCTTTAACTATATTTAAGTTCACATTCGAGCCTCCTTAAGGCCAAACCAATCCTGTTTGGCCACAGTACAAGTTACTGTCGGCCATTCCCAGCTCAGGTTTCAAAATTTTCCTGTTTTTGGGCCAAGTTGCTCTTATCGAGATGAAAGGTGCGACCAGGTTGCTCATTCAGCCCTAAAAGGTGTGACTTCCCTCTCAAGAACCATATTGCTCCTATTTTCATTTTCTGAATGACCCCCTCACCTAATTTTAGGAAAAATTAGTGACCCCCTTGCTACATCTGCCCCAAAAAGGGCGATCTGTCTCTTAGATTTAGTTTTTTAAGCTGTTTGGATTGTTAGTGCAGCTTAGTCACCATTGTCCAGTAGCCTGTTTCCATCTGCATACAATCTATGTAAATTAATGATATATTTTATTGGTTATTGATATAATGAGTCTGTTTTAAGGTTTGGATAAATTACTGTAGGTTAAATTTCAATTTTTAAATAAGTCTTGGAAATTAACCCCTTGCCTAGCCCTTCCTCCTCTACCTAGTCATCACGCTTCGCAGTATTCTGGGATAAGACAAAGGGTAAATCTTGTATAGTAATAGGAAATTCACTTGTGATTGATTTAGACCACTAAAAATGGGTGAATTGGAAGGTAGAGGGGGTGGTAGGCCCAGGGGGCCTCACGACGTTTGTGTTTTCCCTATTGATCGACCTTGCACTTGGAGAGTGACCTGAGGATCTATGGATTGGCTTAGTCCCATTGTGTTGAGAGCCCATCACTCTTTCCTTGTCGAAGAGGAATATAGGTGTAAGGTAGTCACCTAGTAAGTCTACCATAGTTCAATTTCATTTGTGGTATGTTTAAAATTTTTTGCTTAAATTTTACTGGTTTCATAACAGGTTACCCATTTTGTAAGTTCTGTAACAAACCAAAAAATCTCTACAAAATATTCATAAACCATAAAAGAAGTCACCAAATGAAAACATAAAATAATAAAAAATGGACAAATCCTTCATACATGGGACATGCACACAACCACATCAAGTAAGACAACCAAACTTAGTTCATGACACTGAGCCATCCATTAAAATCTATCAATTTACACTAATTCAAACACTTGTAGTCTTTGAGGACATAAGTACCTAACGGCCTTAACCATGGGAAGTACTTGGGATCAGCCCTAAAACTCATTGTGAGGATTACCATGGGAACCCCAAAGTAGCTGGTCATTGAGAGGAATTTCCAAGAAAAACAGGCAATGACCCCTACCAATTGACTAGCACTCCCATGAGGAAAAATACAAGCATTGTCTCTTAGCAGTCTTGGTGGCCAAGTGACCACCTGAAAGCTAATAGGAAGCCACTGAAATTGGGGTCCAGACCATCATTACTAGATTTCACCACCTGATCTACCAACTAGACATAATTGATCCCCCACGCTCTTCTTCATACCTAAGAGGCAATCCACCACAGTTCGGGTCCTTGAACCAACATCGTCGAGACCACTCTCGACGACCCTCTACATCGTCAAAAGGCCACACAACCTCTGAATAAGACTCAAAATCATATCAATCTGAGCCATATTTACACACTGTGCCATCTATCCCCATGGCTGGTGCAAACCCGAATCCATTGTATGACTTGATCATTGGTAGTTGACCCATATCCATACCTCACACCACCACCAACATTGTCATAAGTCAGCTACCTCCACCCATACTTACTAGTCAAACGATCCCACCTATCATACATGGGGGCAGTCGTACTTCCGCTCACACTGTCCCTCCTATCATACCTGGGGGCAGTGGCCTTTCTACTCACACTGTCCCACTTACCATATATGGGGGCAGTGGCCCATCCACAACTGTGCCACTAGTACCCCTAGCCATGTAGGTACATCATGTTCATGCAAACCCCACCACCATTGCTGGTCTATCACACATTAGCCTTCGGTCAAACCTCTTCTTCATGGTACATCTCAACCTACCTGATTTGGCTAGGCTAACCAATGACCCCATCTATCATCAAACCTTTTGGCCTCCCATGCCAACCAAGCTCCACTCAGACATCCCTAAGTTTAAAGGGAAGGCAGGGAAGTGCCCCCAAAAACACATAATGATGTTTCACATATGGTGCTCATCAAACAACATCGTAGATGATTTGGTCAGACTCATATTATTCCAATGCACCCTCACAGGTGTTGAAGCCAAGTGGTACCTTGAGCTACCACAAGCCAAGTACCCACATTCAACTCCTTGGCCTTTATGTTCCTGCAGTATTTCTAGCTCCCCATCAGATATGATGAAGGAGTGGAAATCTTGTTATATTTCCACCAAAACACTGCAACCCACATCATCGACCACATCCACAAATGGAGGAAACGTCATAGCTTGTGCAAGGATGTCACCTCCAAACGTCCCAAAATAGATGAAGACGCAATCTTGAAGGCCCAATAGTTTGACCTCATTTATGCATAATATGGATACCTCTACACCATCATTCTAGACGCTCCTCATGAAGGCACCTCCTACCGGGATGCATTGGGGGCATCCCACACCATATATGGCATCATAGGTTCTGTCTCCCACAAATCATAGCACTGTCTGAAACCACCCACGATGCCACCACAACTAGGCAACACCCCTAGGAGGTGTCCTACCCAAACCAAGCTCCTGACTATGCAAGAATTATGTCTCAATTCGGACCTACAACTTCCTATGCACATCCTGCGCCACAGTAGTAGACCCATGCACCTACTTGGCTGGTACAACAATATGTGGGACAGATTCCCACATTTGTAGCACTCCCAACCCCCCAAGTATACTATGCACCACTAGTGCAAGCCACTAAAACCCCTTCCCCATTTCTTCCTTCTCTTTTCAGACAAGTGTTTGCACAACAAAACTGTCCCACCCAACCATCCCCTAATAACCAACAAGGGAAAGCCAGAAACAACTGAGTAAGGAATAAATACAACAACCAATCGTAAGGAGGCGGTCAACAACCAAATCCTCCCAACAACGGTGGGGAGAACTGACCAGTTCAAAACACCTAGTAACCAAACCAACCTAGATGCAACTCTCTGTTATGCACGAATCAACCATGTAAACTAAGTGATGTCTATGGGCACTATACACTCAAGTTCCCCTTCATGGGTTGTGCTAAGCAGGCCATTCATAATGAAGTTCAACATTCTACCAATACGGCAGCCCCAGCTCAACCCAACCTGGCACCACGAGGACCTCCACCCATGGTGCTCCAAAACCCATTACTAGTCCAAGGACTGGTAGCAACTGCACTTGCTTCCCAACCCAATCCCACTGCTCCGGGTGCACCTTCGACAGCAAAAACAGGTGTTCAACACTTGCTATCCTTGACAACTGAAGAGGTTAATTTACAGACCAGATGAAATCAGTACAGAACCAACACCGAACCCGTTGACCCTTCAGTGGAGTCCACGTAAAAAAAACAATACACCTCTTCATTTACCCCCTTTTACCCCACATCCCCACATATAGCGAGTTTCCAACAACGTCACAGCTAGAGCTGCTTTAAGCTATAGCATCGTGGATGACTTGGCGTAAACACCTACGACTATGTCTGGTCTTGAGGTGCTTACAAATTTCACAACACAACAGAAATCCTTACTAGCCACCCTCAGTGCTATAGACCCCTCTGATTCCAAGTTTATCACATTCGACACAAAGGACGGCGAACCTCGGATTCCATCAACCATTGCCTTCCAAATCTCGGTATCCATTCAGAATTTAGTCATGCACTGGTGCATCATGGACAAGGTGGAATCCACATGTGTTATGTCAACCTTAGTCTGGCAGAAGCTTGGGCCCCCAATTCTGCAACCATCCACTACTACTCTGTGGGATTATGATGGCTACCCCACTAAAGACCAAGGTTTTCTTCCACACATTCCCATCACATTAGCTGGGAAAACAATATTGGTTGACATAGAAGTTTTCAATTCTCAGTTGGACTATAATATTCTCCTCGGAAGAAGTTATATGTATACCATGAGAGCCGTAGGATTAACTATTTTCCGTCTCATGATGTTCCCTCACGACGGGAAAATCATGACGGTTGACCAACTAACTTATCACGATCTACAAGGGCTAACTGCACCAACCAATTTTATCCCTACGATCAATACCATCGATCTGCAAGGGCTAACCGCACCCACCAATGTTATCCTTGCGGCTAACACCATGGTCGACAACATACCAGCCTCCTCATTATTGAATGTGGGCCTTGGGTTTTTTGTTGATACCACCATGATGGCTTCCTTCCCCTTAGTTTCACAACCACCGACACCAAATGAGACTGTGGATTTGTGTATGCTCTCATCTAGCACTACTACATGTAACGTCCCCAACCTTCCGACCGATGAAGATGATGCTACTATATGTCAAATCATCCCGACATCTAGCCCCATGAACATGAACATACATACATATAGTGTTGAAGCATGATACTTTAAATCATAAAACATATTATGAAGCATAATCATTCATTATACACAACGGAAGCAAAACATATCAATCAACACTTCATGCATATATAGATAAGCATTTAACATGTACTTCATCATTCATCAAAGTTAAATATGATTGTAGACGCAAGTTAGGAAAGAATACTTATCTTATAAAGAGCTTGTTCCACAACTAGCTACGTCACTGCAACGTTCCACCCAACCATAGGCCCGCGTGCTCCTTAATTTCTCAGCAACGTTTCCACCTCGAGCCGGGCATGATTCCCCAAGGAATAAGGAACTAACAGGCTTACATGTAGCCAAGGATAACAACACCACTAGGGTACAAATTTCATCCAAGCCAACACTGTTGGGCTTATCAGCCGAACAATAGATTAGCCAAGCCAACAAAGTTGGGTTTGTCAGGCCATCCAGGAGCTGGGAAAGGATAATGCTAAGCTGGTGCACCGACACCAGAACCAGACTGGCTTCTAGAACACCCACACACACCCAACACAAGGAAATCAATACTTTCTCTGCAACGTAGTCCCTCAGACCCTGATCTCCCTTCCAGTGCTATTCAGGGGTTGTGGAGAAGAAGACCAGCTCAATGATTCTATCTGTGTGGTTCTCAACCCACCAGATTTATCAAGCACCCCAGGCCCTCATTCACCACTCCAATGTAGTATGAGGACAAAACCACTGCATGCAAGCAGCCAAACACCTATTCAGATTTTACAGGGAAAAAACAAAGTCGAACAGAATGTAGGTATTCACAACATTCTTCAACCGATATCACCATAAAAAGGGAAAATACAGCCAATCAAATCGTGGGCAAACAGCAGCCCATTACAACTAGGAACCCACAACACACAAAACCCACTGCAGTCGCTGGGAAATCTTACATAGACTAGGAATGAAAAATACCAGACTTCCAATCTCTATGTGAGAGACAAAACACAACCCACAGAACTATGGACGCAATTACAGCCACAATTTCAACGATGAAAATAATAGGACAATACGCCACCTGATAAACATAAAAAAATACACAAAACTCTACGTGAATCAAAGGAGATAAAACAATCCACCAACCCTCGAATTCATGAGGCAGAGGAGAACCAACATCCTCGTAGGCCAACAATTTGTGCAAAAAAGGGAAGGTGAACCCCCAACAATCGGAATGTGGAACCTTTAAATCAGTCCACGCGAAGAAAATGAACATCCATGATCGGGGTAGTGGACAGGCCAACAGATGCATCATGGAGAGAGAGTGAGCGGGCATGGGCATGGTTTTCCTACTAGCCAATCGCTGTCCCAACTAACAATGGAAATACTTAAGGATGGTGGTGACACGTGGCTTTCCCCCATGATTCAATGCCCAACATTCCCCTTTCCTTATCCTTCAGAATCATGCCCCTTCTCATTTTAGTTGTTGTGAACATAGATGGTTGGGTTATTTAATTAAAATGTGTGTTTACATGATGCCACAATTAAATATATGCCTTATTTCCCGGTATCCATCGGTGACCATTCCCAAAATAGAAACACAACATAACCAAATCGATGGTGGGGCCTTGGACTTTAGCTCCGCACCAAGATTATTTACAATATACGTATCATGTATTTTTAATGTAAGTAGGGTTAAAATTGGGGTATTACATTCCCCTCCCTCTTCAATAGCACTATCCTCAGTGCTTTACAAAATTGAACAAAATGCTACATTGGTACCGCCTTAGTGTTCCACAGAATTGAACAAAAATGGATGTGCCAATCGCATGGCATCCTCCAGCTCCCACATAGCTTCTTTAGGTCTGTAATGATCCCATTACACCTTTACCTTCCCTATGGCTCAATTTTGGAGCATTGTGACCTTTCTCTTAAGGATGCGCATTGCCTCAATTTGGAACTCTCCCTCGAGTTCCACCTGAATCACATCCCGATTTATCACATGGTTAGGATCATGTACATATTTCTTAAGCAAAGAAACATGAAAAACATTACGAGCTCTAGTACTAGTAGGCAATGCAAGTCTATATGCAACAAGCCCTATTCTTTCAAGCACTTGAAATAGTCCACAATATCTAGGTGACAGCTTGGCACAACTTCCAAGCTTCAAGGAACTTTTCTTTCCCTTCACTCTGAGGTAAACATGATCCCCAACACTAAACTCTCTGTTCATCCTATGCTTATCTACATAGATTTTCCATCTGTCCAGTGCTGCTTTCAAATTCTGCCTGATCTTTACAACCTCTTGCTCCATTTCCTTAAGCAAGTTTGGTCCAAGCAAAACTCTGTTCATCGGGTTGTCCCAAGTCACTGGTGTCCTACACCGTCTTCCATACAAAGCTTCATACGGACTCATCCCCAAGGATGCCTCCTGTCCATTGTTGTAAGCAAACTCTACCAAGTGTAAGTAATCTTCCCACTTGGTTGGTTTGTCCATCAGATACATGTGAATAATATCTTCAAGCACCTGGTTAACTCTTTCTATCCACCCATCTGTCTGAGGATGGTAGGCAGTGCTGAAGTTTAGCTGTGTACCCAAATTTGCAAACAATACTTTCCAAAAATTGGAAGTGAACTTGACATCTCTATCAGAAATTATTGCCTTCGACAATCCATGCAATTTGAAAATCTCCTTCATGAAAATATTTGCAATGTCATCAGTCTTGTGCGTGGACTTCACTGGTATAAAATGTGATACCTTTGTCAAATTTTCTACCACAATCATGATGGAATCATGTTGTCTCCAAGTCATCAGCAATCCTATAATAAAATCCATGGAAATAACTTCCCATTTCCATTTTGGAACTAGAAAAGGCTGCAACAAACCTACTGGATGTTGATGCTCAACCTTTACCTGTTGACATTTCATGAACCTTGAAATGTATTCAGCCATGTCCTTTTTCATTCCTGGCCAAAAGAGATGCTTTCTAGTTGTAGCAATTGTCTTCTAATATCCTGGGTAACCAGAATATGGAGCTTGATGGATTTCATCCATAACAAATCTCCTCAAATCTGCTACATTTGGAATATAAATTCTTCCTTTATAAATGAGAATTCCATCTTCTTCCAATTTATATCCCTCATACCTCTTCTCAAGAATTTGCTGCTGCAATTTGTCTTTTACCTGCTCATACAATTCATCTTCGGCAACATGATTAATAATCTGCTACCTCAATTCTGATTGGAAAATACTAAGAGATGCCACATGCATTTCATGTACCTTCTGACTGAGTGCATCAGCTACCTTGTTCTCCTTTCCTTTTATGTGCTTGATTTTGAAATCAAACTCACATAAAAATTCCATCCATCTCGCTTACCTAGCATTCAGAGTAGGCTGATCAAACAAATACTTTAGTCCTTAGTGATGTGTTCTGAGCTCAAATCTTCTACCCATCAAGTAATGTCTCCACATCTTGAGAGCATTTACTATGGTTGCAAGCTCGAGACCATGAGTGGCATAGTTCTTCTCATGCTCCTTCAGATTTATTGACTCATAACATATCATGTGGTTATCCTGCATAAGGACTCCTCCAAGCCCTTGTCCACATGCATCGGTACATACCAAAAAATCTTTCTCTGGGTCTGCAACTTTCAATACCAGTGCACTGGTGGGAAGGTTCTTCAACCACTGGAAGCTTTCTTCACACTTTGAAGTCCATTCGAACTTTACCCCCTTCTTTTTCAAAGAAGTGATGGTATGTACAACTTTGGAAAATCCTTCAATGAATCTCCTGTAGTATCTTGCAAGTCCCATAAAAGATCTTACATCCATCACATTTCTTGGAGTAGGCCAATTCATAATGGCTTCAATCTTTTCAGGGTCTACTGATATACCCTCTTTTGAGACAATGTGACCCAAATACTGAATTCTATCCCTGTAGAAGTCACACTTGCTCAGATTTGCATATAGCTGATGTTCCCTGAGCACTTGCAATGTCAATCTCAAATGCTCTTCATTTCTCCCTCATTCTTAGAATAAACAAAAATATCATCAAGGAAAACAAGAACAAACTTGTCCAAATACTTACTGAAGACACTATTCATAAGGCACATCAATGTAGGTGGTGCATTTGTGAGACCAAATGGTACCACTAAAAACTAATAATTTCCATATCTTGTCTTGAAGGCTATCTTATGAATGTCTTCATACTTGATTCTCACCTGATGGTAACTAGACCTCAAGTCGATCTTGGAAAATACCTTTACTCCTCTCATTTCATCAAAGAGGTCATCAATCCTAGGAAAAGGATATTTATTCTTCATAGTAACCTTGTTCAACTGTCTGTAATCAATACATAACCTGAGTGTACCATCTTTCTTCTTTACAAACAGAACCGGTGCTCCCCAAGGAGACACACTCGGCCGGATATACTTATTTTCCAACAACTCTTGCAGTTGCATCTTCAACCCTAGCATCTCCAGTGTACTCGTCTTGTAGGGTGTCTTGGACACTGGTTCTATGGCACAAGTTCAATGGTGAAATAAATGTCCCTCTTTGGAGGAAGTCCTGGAATCTTATCAGGGAATACATCCTTGAATTCCTGTAACACCTAATAGTCCTCCAACCTAGGAGTTTCATCTCCTGCTGGTTCTAGAATATGAGATGCATACAATTGGCAACCTTTCCTACAAAACTTCTTCAACTGCATTGCTAAAACCTGTCTTACTGAAATTACCTTTGGAATACCCTTCACAACTATTGGGTTTCCTACTTCATTGGTGCATTCAAACGTCTTGTTATAACAGTCAAGCTTCACTCTGTGAGCTTCTAACCAATCCATTCCAATGAGAACATCATAGGAACCAAGCAGTAGAACATTCAGATCTACACAAGCGTTCAATCCATTCATGACAAATGGGCATTTCTCTACATGTCACTGAATTTTCTCTTAGTCCCAGTGGCTAGCTGAACTAACCAAGATTTTCTCTGGTTTACCTTCTTAAAAGCACAACTCTCCACTACCCTAGAACTGACATAACTGTGAGTAGAACCAGGGTCAATCAAAATAGAAATAGATTTGTTGGTCTCCTATTTTTGACTGTCCACTACAACATTTTTTAGCCAAAGTCTTATGAAACCACATAATAATCAGTTTGGTAATGTTGATTTGTACATGGTCATGCCTTTATGGAGATCAATGTTGATAGATTTTGGTAAAGTGATTTTTTTAATTACTTATTTCTTACTTTACCTTGTTTTATGTATAAAATTGGGCTTTTAAACCTCCATTTAAATGCTTGGTCAATTAATGGGTCGTTGTTTCTTTTGTGCTGTGGTCTCGGCGCTCCGAGGAAGACTTATGCTGGCTGAACCAGTGATTTGGGGGATTCTCTTCGATTCACATCACCTTCTAGATGCTGATGAAGATTACTCAGGTGTTGTTACCCTCCATTTTTAGCAGTGTATGGATCTCAAGCAATCTGGCAAAGTGGCATTCCCGTCCTTGATCAGGAACCTGATTTCGGGCTCAATTTCTGAGCAATCGGTTGGGAGTTACTCAAAACGGTTCGAAACCCACTTCACAAATGGCCCTATTTACCCTTCTTCATGGGTAGTTTTCATAATTTCTCAATGAATGTGGAGAAATCCTTTCCGGAACAGACATCATTTTTCCAGATTGGGTGTTGGCCGTTTTCTGGGTAGTTGCTCAAATCTCTGCATTCTGGGATGGATCTTGCCCATCTATCCATGTATAAATAAATCCTGAGAAGGGAGGATACTCAGAAAATACTGTAAAATCCATTTTATCAATATATCCAGTATTTATCTTCTTTTAAAGTTGTGATTTAAGACTGGAAGGCGTTGAGGGTAGGGCCCCCTTCAACACCATTCCTTGGTATTTTAGTATTGTGCATTTTACAGTAGTAGAGTAACGTTTTCTTCTTTTGACAGTGTTTTCAGAAATATTAATGGTTTTTCTCATCTACGAATTGAAATCGAATGCATGCCTGCAGGTCATTAGTTAATCTCATTTGCATTTTGATCTAGCGCAGAGAATAGATTTAGAAGTGATCTGTATTTAAAATCTCTTTTGGTTTTTAGTGTCAGTTTCTTATTAATGATTACGGAAATGATGAACTGTGTGATAAATTTTCTTTGATTTATTATAGAATCGATTGAGAGTAAATCGAAATTTCACCTTTCCTTTGCTGCCAGCATTAAAGAGATCATTGAATGGTTACAGGATTGGTTTATAACTCCTTTTGTTCATCGAATTTGCAAAGTTGTAGGGTGCTTTTATTGTGTTGAGAACAGCATTTGTCGTATTTGTAAAGTTAGCAGAGGATTTAAGACTTTAATCCATAGAGTATTTAGGGTCACGCAGCCTTTTGGATTGGTCATGTAAGGATTGGAGCATGCTTTTGTTCGTTTTATGAGCTGTAACCAACTTCAAACAAAGTATTGCAGTCCATTAAGGATTTGATAGTGTTGTCTTTATGGTATGAAACAGATTTTGCAAGACAGGTAAATAAACTTGAGTGTGTAGTTTTGAATAACCTTAGCATAGGGTGCAGATAGAATATGCTTGACACCAACAGCAAGCTAGATTTCAGTTTGCCAATCATTTATGAGTGACATAGAATTTAAGAAGAGTTAGACTTTGTTTCCATAGTTGCTTGAGGGTGACAGTGGTTTAAAGACATTAGATCCTGTAGGGCTAAGAGTGGAGTTTTTAAGTCAACTGAACAGATTCACTTTGAAACTAGGCATTTATTCATTAAGCTCTTTCATTTTTAGAATAGGTTATTACTGTAGCTGAGTGTAAAATGTTGAGTGCTTTAAAATATTGCTGTAGTTTAAGGGTTTATTTACTTACCTAGCAGGTTGTTTTATCTTAGAAATAAATCATAGTGTTGCAATTTGATATTGTTTTGCAAATGGTTGTAGTTTAATACTGTTTTGATAGACTGCTGTAGTTTAGAATTTCCTTGGAAGATTAGTATCATTTTTGGAAGATTTCTATAGGTTGTTGTAGGTCATATTGAGTTTGACAGTTAGCAAATTGGTTTCCTTTGCTTTATGACAGACTTAGGAGTCCTTAGCATAGATCATCCAGGACAGCAATAGTTTCATTTATTTCATTTTCATTTGAAAGTAGACTAGAATTCTTATCAGCACGAGCATTAAGACTACCTTGCCTACACATATAGTGTAGCAGCTCGAAGTTTACGCACCCTAGTTGACAATTAATCAAAGGTAAATTAACTAGTGATAATTTTACCCAACATTTTGGCGCCGTTGCGGAGGAGTTGCTCCAAGGTAAGCTGGTATTTTGCTCATTTTTTTCTCTTCCAATTTGTTCAGGTAGATAGGTTTTCTGGTACATTACACAACAAGGTGGAGGGGAAACGTTAAGATGCAAAGACGAATTCACTATGGGATTCCCATGGTGTAACAGCCTGCCGCATCCACTTTAGTGGGTTGCCCCAAACCCTTGTTGTTTCCTTCTTGCAAGTGTGTTTGTTTTTTTACATGTTTGATTTATTTTGCTGCAAAAAGTGTGTTTACTTTCTTGTAAGGTGTGTTTACTTTCCGCAATTCAATTTTATGCAAGTGTGTTTTTCTTTTTGCAAGTCTGGGTGTGTTTACTTTTCGCAATTTAATTTAGAGTGTTTTATTTTATGCAAGAGCAGCGTGTGTTTGATTGGCGTAAATATGTTTTTACTGGTAGATAGTCTTGATTAGAATCATTTAAAACACATTTAAACCAAATAAAATAAAAAATTGGGTGCTGTAAGAACCCCAGACACTGACCCTTGTGCGAGACATGAACAAAACAACCGACAGAAATGGATGCAGAAGTAACCATCAATTTGGGAAAACTTTCTCAAATCCTAGCTGCAGTTGGGAGTTCCTCTTATCAGGTAGAACACATACTGACAGCAGTTAAGCGTTTATATACCTCTCCTGACATAACAAATGAACCAAAATCCCAAGAGCCACAAAAAGACATTCCTTGCCAAATTGCAGAGGAAATTGACAATTTGGGTGTTACATCCAATGGAAAGCAACTGAAAATTGAGGAGGTATCAGTAAATCCTCTATGTACTTCCGAAATCAATCAATCAGAAGAAGGGGATCTACCTGATATGATGAAGAAAGGTGAGTACCAGGACTACTTAGAAAGTTGGTTCCAAGCGGCAACCAGACCACAACACCATTTCCTCCTTCAACATCTTTTGTTGCAGAAGCAAGTAAGTCGGTTGGTTCTCCATATCCAGGTAATCATTGCAACAGCTTTTTCATATGTGGATAAAGGTATATTTTTAATTTTACTTCGTACTTGGTTACATTGGAAGAATTCCTATACTTGAATAGAAATGTTTTCTTTCTTTTTAGGTAGAATAGGAAAATCTGTAATAAATAAAAAAGTTGCATGTTTAGTTTAGAAATTAATGCAACTTCGTTGTTTTTCTTTCTTTTCAATAAAATGATAAGATCTTTAACCAGAATTTATACCTTCTCTCCAATCCATATTTTCAGAAAATTTATTATGACAACAGCTCATAGCCTATGCCAGAGGGTAATATGAAATTGTGACTGTTCTGTAAACATAAGACCAATTGGTGATGGACAGGTTACATTTGTGGTAATCGACATTGGTTAAAGGTATATCACAAACCTCTTTTTAAGAAAGAGTTCCTTCATAACATGAGTCAGCAATTGGAACTAGAGCTGGTAGGGGAAGAAAGGATTTCTTCATCTCTTACTCTCTCCTAGTAACATTCAATAAAATTGTTTTTGTATATATGTACAACAATTTGTTTTATTAGATTTCTTTTTGAAGGATGCAGATATTCTTTTCAGGTTCAGGAAGTTTTGAAAACAACAGGGAAGTCTTTTGTTATTATTTTTGTTTTTCAGCCATTGATTGTTCTTTGCAAGGGACTGTGTTAATTTGGTAATTTCTAAGCTGCACTGGTAATTAGAATGTCTGTAGAAGGTAAATATATGTGTGTTGTCAGGTTTTTCAGAACTGTCCTTGTTATTCATATGAGTACTTATCCACTAGGCATTGCCTACATTAGTGCTTTAAGCTTCAAAAGAGGTTTTTGCTTATGAACTTATGGGTTGCTAGGACTATTTGACTTAGTTTCACACTAGATGGAGCGAGGGGATTGTTTTTAGTAACAGCTATGGGCATTAAGTTATTTTTTTTAAGTCGGGCATCATTTTGGAAAAGGTATCCAGGACTGGGCAGTCTAGGGGTTATTATCTATTGGCTTCAATAATATCAAGTACATATATATACATTGTTATGCAGCCACTTTATGACTTTCACTTTCTACAGTTGCAAAGGTTAGTTGTTCATCTGGGCAAATTTTTACAGGCATGTACAAAGAATACTCTTCCAATTATGATATCATCCCACTCCTAGATGGTTCTCAGAGCTACTCCCCCACTCATCTATGCTTGAGCAAATCATAAATTTTATCTTTAAGATGAAATCAGGACAAGGGCCTCTGATAGAAAATGGGTGTAAGAGGTTAACCCGCTGGGATACTGAACAGGTCCACTGGCAGCGGGTACCGACCTGTGGTATAAACAGGCAAACCCATCAGGGTGCTGAACAGGCCTGTTGGCAATGGGGCATCTGCCTGGGGAAGAAGCTTCTTAGATGTTATAGTTACCCCACCGGAGTACTGAACGGGCTCGCTGGCAGTGGGTTTTGACTCTAATATCTCCTTTAATAGCCTCATCTATACTTGTCTGTATGAACAATGTACCTATGTAAAGGTAAAAAAGAGGTCATAAGGGTGGTTAAATAAAATTTAAATAAACTCCTTGAAAAAGTCAATTGATAGCCAGTTGATAATCATTTCTAGCTGCTCTGTATTTTGGGTTATCTGATTCTTTTGGAAAAAAAAAGGGGTTTATGCCTAATATTTTCTAAGTCTTGAATATAGCTGAGAATTTCAGTACAATTTTTTGGAACTACTCAAACTATCCTGTGTGAAGCTGGGTTAAAGAGTACCACTATCCCATTAGCTTCTGTTAATATTCCTTTTGTTTTGTGGCCTATGTCCTGGTGGAAACAGTTCTGCATGAATGACAAGAATGAAGTTTGCATTTATGATTGTTTGAGAATTGTAGTTACATAGGAGTAAGGGTGATTTATTGAAGTTGGCATTCCGATTGCTTGTTTTGTATTGTTAATAGAAATTGATTTCATGACGCAGTTTTGTTTCCTGTGCAATCAGGTGCAGCAGCAAGCTAGAAACAAGGTAATTATGTCACAAAATTGTTGAAGGTCAAACAAATTTTAATCTAGTTTGCTTGCTTATTAACTCATTTGAGTGGTGCATATTGGGAAAGTTAATGGTTTAACATCACTGTGTGAGTGCATTTACTTCAATAGCACAACCGCTGCTCAAGATGATGGTGATTACTACTATGCTGGTAATTTTTGTTTATCTTTATCAACCTGAAAGCACTGATGTATTTTACATTTGCTGAAGTACTGGATTGAGTGCTGGATGAAGTGCTGGAATATAAAAAATTTGCAAATTGACATGTTACATGGCAAAGGTAAGAAACCTGATAAAGGTAATGCACATGGCATGATTGGGTAAGTCGTAATTGCTATATATTAAGGATTATGATTATAATTAAATACTTTTTCCATTACTACAAAAATCGTTGAGCTATAACATTGGCATTCATTTAATTGGTTCATCACAATTTTCCTTTTATGGTGTTAACTTGGACAATATTTCATCCTTTATTATTGATTGGCAACCTTTCATAAAAATCATAACCTTGTTTTATTGCAATTGGGGTTTTTAAGTGTTATGAGGTTAGCTATCATAATTTATGGAGACTCCTTGATAGTTATTTCATGGCTCAATTGATTGTTGGCACTTGATGTTCCTTCTCTGATGCATTGGTGAAAAGATATAAGATATTTGATCCACATGGCCCCCCAGATGATCTTCAAGCACGTTTTCTGGGAGCATAATTCTCTAGCAGATGGAATTTCTAAGAAGGCCCTGAATTTGGATTTGGACCATGGTTATTTCTCTGAGTTTTTGGATGGCAAGGCCATTAATGAGGGCCACTTTGTTATATTTTAGATGCTGAGTTTCTCAGCTTTGTGCCATTAGCTTTTTGATTTGTTTTGGATCAAGTCCTTCTGTTAACAAGTTTTGCTCCTAGAACACTTGATTTTTTATCACCACAGATGTTCATTAGCATATCTGACTTGCTAAATGCGGGAATGATGAGTAAAGTCTGCAAGCTCAGACTTTAATTCTATCTTGGATGTATGAGACTTTCTTGCATAGGGACCTGCAAGATCTTTGGGTTGGGGGAGATGTTGGTCTCCTATTTTTGACTGTCCACTACAACATTTTTTAGACAAAGTCTTATGAAACCACATAATAATCACTTTGTTAATGTTGATTTGTACATGGTCATGCCTTTATGGAGATCAATGTTGATAGATTTTGGTAAAGTGATTTTTTTAATTACTTAATTCTTACTTTACCTTGTTTTATGTATAAAATTGGGCTTTTAAACCTCCATTTAAATGCTTGGTCAATTAATGGGTCGTTGTTTCTTTTGTGCAGTGGTCTCGGTGCTCCAAGGAAGACTTATGCTGGCTGAACCAGTGATTTGGGGGATTCTCTTGGATTCACATCACTTTCCAGATGCTGATGAAGATTACTCAAGTGCTGTTTCATGGATGTCCTTCATTCAAGGAGCTGTTACCCTCCATTTTTAGCAGTGTATGGATCTCAAGCAATCTGGCAAAGTGGCATTCCCGTCCTTGATCAGGAACCTGATTTCGGGATCAATTTCTGAGCAATCGGTTGGGATTTACTCAAAACGGTTTGAAACCAACTTCACAAATGGCCCTGTTTACCCTTAGCCACGAGAAGTTTTTAGAATTTCTCAATGAATGTGGAGAAAATAGACATGGTTTTTCCAGATTTGGTGTTGGCCGTTTTATGGGTAGTTGCTCAAATCTCTGCATTCTGGGATGGATCTTGCCCATCTATCCATGTATAAATAAATCCCGAGAATGGAGGATACTCAGAAAAGACTG